>CM040240.1:89989233-90192694 GCA_022545495.1 Chrysanthemum lavandulifolium
TATAGCGATTTTTTGGGTGTTCTTTCTAAGGACTAAAGATGAAACATCTCCGGTCTTGAAAGACTTCATCACCCTCGTTGAAAATCGTTAAACAAGAAGGTTAAGGGAATTCGGTGTGATAATGGGACGAGTTCAAGAATGCTATTATTATAGAACTCTATAGGGCTAAAGGGATAAAGAGGACTATAGCAATCCAAGAACCCCGCAACAAAATGGGGTAGGTGAAAGAAAGAATAGAACCTTGATAGAGGCCGCAAGATCAATGCTTGCAGACTCTAAATTGCCCACTATGTTACGGATCAAGTCGTTGGCACACTTGCTATGTTCTAAACAGAGTCTCCATTACTAGACCTCACCTCAAAACACCATATGAGCTTCTCTTTGGGAAGGTTCAGGTCATTCATTACCTCAAACCTTTTGGTTGTCAAGTGACCATTCTAAACACCGGTGATCCGTTGGGGAAGTTTGATGAGAAAGGCGATGATGGTTATATTGTGGGTTATTCATCTCATAGCAAGGCTTCAGAGTGTACAACTTATACGCCAAGAAGATAGAGGAGACTTTGAACACGAGATACATGGAAGATAAGCCCAATGTTCAAGGACGTGGTCATGTGGTCTTTTGACCTTGACTACTTAAGCGATTATTTGGGTTATACTAGACATATGGCTAACCAAAGTGCGAGGCTCTCAAGAATCTCCCACTAACAATGCGGTACCTTGGATCTCGACTCACGGAAGTGAATTTGAAGATGATGAACAACCTATACTTGTGCCTTCTTTCTCCCTAATAATATTGCGGTACCACCTCTAGAGATACTTCGATGAAAGTGAAGATGCATCACATTATCTTGAGGACCTTGCTCGACCCGGACTCAAGAGTTTGCGGCTAAGCTTGAAGGCGAGAAGGTGTATGGGAGCTTGCAAATGAGGTCATCAATGGAAACCATGTTTACGCTGACACCGATGTAGTCTCCCATCGACATCAAATCACTGAAGCTCATTGCTTCTACTCCTATTCCTTCTAGAGTGTCCATAGACTTTGGTGAACCCTATACTTGCTTTCCAAGACCTTGGATCTTGGAAATCATCAACAATCGGCATTTTCACCTCACCTTCCTATGACACAACTTTTGTACCAAGCGTGTCTAATCTTGAACCTTCCATTGAAGTCAACCCCACCGCCACTAAAAGAATCAACATCACTCACCTCAATCCAATATTATTGGTGACATTCTATCACTGTTAGAACTCAAGGGCTATCTCTAGTCCTAAATTTGGACAGTTTCTTTTCTTTCTTATGTCTCAAATCGGTAAAGAGACAATCACTGAGACTTCAAGCATTGTATGCATTTGCGTGTTTTCTTTCTCAAGTAGAACCAACCGGTGTCTCTCAAGCTCTTGAAGACTCAAGTTGGGTTGAAGCAATGCAAGAAGAAATGCAACAGTTTCAAAACCAACAAGTTTGGATTTTGGTACCACTACACGATGGCAAATATGCTATTGGAACTAAATGGATTCAAGAACAAAAGAGATGAAAGGGTGTGGTTATTAAAACAAAGCAAGATTAGTAGCTCAAGGTTACGAGGCAAGAGGAAGGATTGATTATGATGAAGTGTTTGCACTGTTGCTAGAGTAGAGGCTATTGAATTTTCTTGGCCTATGCATCCTACATGGGCTTCATGTTGTGTCGGATGGATGTTAAAGGTGTTTTTACGTATGGTGAGATAGAAGAGAGGTTTATGTCACTCAACCCAAAGGATTTGAAGACCGGATCATCATAATCATGTTTACAAGGTGGTTAAAGCTCTCTATGGACTACATCAGGCACCAAGAGCATGGTATGCTAGGATTTCATCATTTTTTTCAAGCATGGCTCTGAAGAGGTGCCATTGATAAGACTCTTTTTCGAAGAAGAACTCGATGACATCATACTTGTGCAAGTGTATGTGGATGACATCATTTTGGATCCACTAAAGAAGTTTGGTGCGGGAATTTGAGGAACTGATGAAGGAGAATTTGGATGAGTGCTATGGGGAGCTTACTTTCTTTTGGGTCTCCAAGTTCGTGAAACAAGATGGGATATTTATCATCAAGATAAATATGTGAGGACATTTTGAAGAAATTTGGTATGGAAGGTGTCGAAGCGCCACAACACCTTATGAAGCTCAAAAACAAAACCAACAATGAACCGAGATCTTCCTGTGAATGTTCATTTATACTGAGATCTATGATTGGTTCATTAATGTATCTAATGACTTCAAGGCCACGATATTAATTTTCTTTGTGAGTGTTTGCTCTCGACATCAAGTCACTCCACTTGCTTCCCATCTCAATGCGATCAAAAGATCTTTAAGTACCTCAAAGGCCAACCTCATTTAGACCTTTGGTACCCAAAAGAGTCTCCTTTTAAGTTGGAAGCATATAGCGATAGTGATTATCTTTGGTGCAATCTGGATAGAGATCCACAACTCGAGGTGTCAATTCCTTGGAAAGAGATTGATTTCTTGGCGGTGCAAGAAACAAACCATTGTGGCTACCTCGACTACCAAGGCAGAGTATGTTCTTAAACAAATTGTTTGAGACGGGTCCTTTGGATTCAAAATCAATTCTTTGGATTATGGGTATAACTTCATGAACACAACACTTTTATTGATAATCAAAGTACCATATGCATTGTCAAAATCCAGGTTTTCACGGTGGAACCAAACATATTGAAATCAGCACCACTTTATAAGAGATGCATATGAAAACATTTGATAAATGTGGCTAAAATTCATCTGAGATGATAATGTGGCGATCTGTTAACAAAAGCTTTTGATGGACCAAGGTTTCAACACCTTGTGGTCAATATTGAATGCTTAACCCTTAATCGTAAAGTTTAAGGGGAGGATTTTGTTTTGTTTTATTTGTTAGTTTCTTAGTTAAAAAAAAATAAATAAATAAATAAATAAATAAATAAATAAAAAAAAAAAAAAACTTTCTCTTGTAGGTTTGTTGTATATAGTTGATGGTTTCAACTCACGGATATACCTTGTGTATATCAAAGAGTTAGCTAGTCCAAAGGGTACAGACTTTGGTAAAGACACATCAAATCTGTTGATAGTTGTAATGATTTGCTCAAAATCATAGGGTTCGCAACCACCCATGCTTAATTTTGAGAGTTGTATGGTCATCAATTCACCATGGTATATTCCTTGTTGGAATCCAAGAATTGGATAGCCCACAAGTATATGGCTTGTGGTAAAGGCAATGAATCCATATTTGGTTATCAATTCACCAATTCTAAGAATTGACTAGTCCCGAGCAAACGGCCATGTAAAGACACATCAAATCCGTTTATATAGTTCTTGATTTGCTAATAAATCGAGATGGTTATCAATGTACCATAGTTATCGAACTTAAACATTTGGCTACTCCAAGAGTGATGGCTATTGGTAAAGAGACATCAAATCCATTATTTTCAATGATTCACCTCTCACAGGAGTTAACTCACTTGGATGTGATGAGAATAGTATGCAACTAATAAGTATTGATGTACACTATGTCATGTGTTCTTTGCAAAGACTGGCGTTTCAAAGTTTGGTCATCATAGAGATGAGATTATTATTGGTTCTTTGCTACCGATGTTTGAAAACAATCCTCTAATACTGCAGTCTCTAAGATCTATCAAGGTTAGGAACTGGAACTTAACCAAGTCAAATTCCGGTTTAGGGAGGATTGTTGGGAATTATCACAGTAGGATTTTTCATCACACTCGCAGAAGGATTCTTTGAAGTAGAAGCGTAATCTGTGAAGAAGAGATTCTGTTGAAGTATAAAAGCCGTGCCGTGTTTACTGTTTGAAGGGTGGAAGTCGACTAGGATCTGCATCGCTTTATTATTTAAATGCTAACCCATCATTATTCTTGAACTGCCCGAGGTTAGCATGGGTATTATTGTACTGCTCAATATTGTTTAGTGTTTAGCCATTAAATGCATGCTTACATGCTTAGTCGATTGAGTAGTAATAGTTTAGGGTTCCTTGTCTATAAAAGGAACTTGATAGTATGTAATAGATAACTCATTCGAAACATAGAGTTTCAGTTAATAAAAGATCCATAGAGGATCTAAGTGTTCTTAGTTATAACAGCTTGTATTTACATTCCGCTAAAGAATACGAGTTGTAGAGATTTTCTATTAGTTTGTTTATGATTACATAGGCAACACTAACGATCTACGAGTGCTCAAGATCTGTCAAGGTCTTTGTGTTTTCAACAAATTTGACCAACGGTTTACGGATGACATGCGGTACTCATATCCAAACGAGTACCCAAAGCCTTTTGAAGATTCTGCCGAAATCAGAATGTGAAACGGCTATCACGGTCGGAGATGATGGAAATTGGCACCCCATGTCGAGATACAATTTCCTTCAGATATAACCAAGCAAGAGTATTCTTTTCTTCTGTTTCTTTGATAGGTAGGAAATGAGCAGATTTTGTAAGATGGTCGACGATAACCCAGATGGTGTCAAATCCGTTGGCAGTCTTTGGCAGTTTGGTGATGAAGTCCATGGTAATTCTTTACCATTTCCAAACTGGAATTTCTGGTTGCGTCAGCAAACCGGAGGGTTTTTGACATTCGGCTTTGACTCTAGAACATGTTAGACATTTTCCGACATATTCCGCGATCTCAGCTTTATGTTTGGCCACAAATAAAGTTTCTTAAGATCTTGGTATATTTTGTCAGAGCCTGGATGAATGGAGTATTTTGACTTATGGGATTTGTGCATAATGAGATCACGAACTCCTCCATAAAGTGGAATCCAACTTCTGTCATTGAAATACAATACCCATCAGATCTTTTTACGAATTCATTCTCACTTTCCGGCTTTCCAAAAATTTTCTCGTTGGGTTGGTTTTCTTCTTTGAGTGCCTCAGTTTGATCCTCAAGAATCTTTGATGGAAGTGGAGAGTTAATCGTCATTCCTAACTATCTTACTCGAAGTGGTTTGGGTCGTTCCTTCCTGCTCAAGGCATCTACCACAATATTTGCCTTTCCAGGGTGGTAACGGATTTCACAATCATAATCACTGAGCAACTCTAGCCATCGGCGTTGTCGCATGTTCAGCTCTTTTTGATCTAGGATGTATTGCAGACTTTTATGATTTGTGAAGACTGTACTGATAAGGTTTTAAAAGGTACCATTTTGAGGGGTCGTTTTAGTCCTTATTTGATCACTTTTGTATCCGTTATTGCTTAATATCGTTCCTTTTCACTTTTAGGTCTCTTGAAGGCAAAATGTTGGAATGGCACTTATTTGGATGAAAAGGCGAATATATGAAGAAAATGGCCAAAGTCAAAATCGAGACACTCATGATGCTTTGAAAATAGAAGGCGGCGGCGTCGGTGCTAATGCGACGCCGTCCGAGGATTTTGTGACGGTTCGTAACCCAAAACTCGTATTTTCAAGTGACGACGCCCGGCTTGTAAAAGAGTAGGTCGTCGCTACTCGACGGCCTAGATGCAATCCGCACGACGCCGGTCGAAGAGGACGGCACACGGACATAAGGTGACGCCGCCGCAAGGTTAACGGCCAAGACGAAACCCTAATGGCGGCGATACGACGACGTCCGCGAAACATAAGGTGACGCCGTCGCATATGTAATCTTATATATAGAATCCGAATTTTTCAGTTTTAGGGAGAGTCTTTTGGAGTGAAAACCTAAAACCGAACCTAAGGTGTCTTGTACAGTATTTTAGGGTTTTAAACCCTATCTTACATCAAGATAAGTATTTACTTCATTAATTCAATTATGTCTTTGATTATTTGTGTGTATGCTTGCATGTTCCCCATGTCTGGCTAATTTATTTATGTGTTTGCTTAGGAAGTATGAAACTTAATTATTGAATATTGATTGGTTGTTTCTTATCTTAGTTGATTAATGATCTAGTAATGCGATAGGTCATTCGTTGTGTACTTAATGCTTGATTCATCTTTGTGAACCTTAGAATATAATTACCTGAGTAGTTGTAAGCTAAACCATCCAAAGAGTGCCTTAGAGTAAGAGTTTATTATCCCTAGTGGGTTTTGTAGACGAGACCCTTTGGTAAGTTCAAAGAGTTGGGAGAAACGCATACCCTACAACTTTAGACACACAACGCAACTAAGAATAAGGACGTGACAACTCAACCATCAATAGGAGATAATTAAGGAGTAGTACAACCTAAGTAAACACATCTTTAAACTATCATACGAGCACACATTAATTAGACATAGACTCCCACAACCTTAGTTTAGATAATTAGATAATAGTAGAGTAATCGGTAGAAATACCAACCCCCAAATCCAATACCGAGATTCGTACCTTTCCATTTCATAAAATATAAAATACAAAAATAATCTTCCTCAACCTTAACCTTAGCGTAGTAACCCTTACTAGCATTCCTATTCCCTAGAGAACGATATCAATACCCGTGGCTTACCCTAATTACTACACTACAACGATTAGGTTCATCGCCTAGGGTGTTATAAAACTTGCTCGAAGAAAAGGAAGTTTCCTTGACCCCGAACGACGCGTGTAGCGTTATCAAGTTTTGGCGTCATTGCCGGGAATAGAATAGCTAGTTAGTAGTCCACATCGCTTAGGTTCTTTGCTTGATTCCTATCAAGTAAATTTTTCTCATTTTAGCTTCTCTTAGTCTATCCCCTTCTTCGTGACCCTCGCTCGTAAAACCATCACTCACCATGATCCGTATCTTCCATCGAAGATTCTTCACTCTACCCGCTCCCAATCCCGAGATTGAGAAGCAATCCCACAAAACCCTTCACCCACTCACCATTTTGGTAATCACCTAGGCATAATGAGATAAATTGGCAACAACAAAGTCCTTTCTATTACTCGATTACGATGAGGAATTTGATTATGGTGTGGCACTTGATAGCGGAGAGGTCATTAATGAAATTGAGAAGACCCTCCCAATGTTTTGACCCTAGGTGTAGGATTGAGAAAGATGGCCCTTTAACATGCAATTCCCTTGCAAAATAGGACTAGAAGGGTTCGATGCTTATTTGAATTCATTCTTACCTTTAAACTTAATCTCAAGGGACCTATACAACAAAATTAAGGTCAATGAGTTAACTTATCAAGGGAACAATGTTGTTGAAGCGGTCATTTATTTGCACGTGTTTGTCGGAAGTTTTGCTTATTTGGTAGAGTTCATGGTCTTAGAAGACTTAGGAGAATTTATAGATAAGGACCTCACTCAAGTAATTTTTGGAAAACCTTTCAAAATATTGACTAGGTTGAATGAACGGATGATTGATGGTCTAATTACATTCTCTGATGAAGTTGAAGATTTCATCTACCAAATGCCACGTGCTCATCCTAGGTTTAAACATAAGGACATCGAGGTTTGTAATAGAATGACCCCTATTCCATTGCTTAGTGAAAGGGATAAGCAGAGTGGGCTTAGGTACCCATATGAGAAAACTAAGCGGTATTACAAAAAATGCCTTGAATTAGGAGATGATTACAAAAAGAATGAAAGAGCATTGGAATGGCTTAAGTATGAGCACGAGAGGATAGGTGAGAAAACGTAGGAGCACGACTATGAGTCTAGCTACAAGACTCTTAAATAAAGAAAAGTGCTTCGTGGGAGGCAACCCATGCTTAATTGTTTGCTTGTTAGTGTCATATATCTTTTATTAATTGTTTATCCTCATGTTTAAATTTGTAAAAATGCTTAATTTTGTTTTTAACCTCGTCTTAATTACATATAAAGGTATTTTACATAAAGGATAAGTGTAGGGAGGATTACACACGTTTTCAAAAGAAACGTAAACATGAGAATAACAATTAACTAAAAGATATTTATGTTTGTTTGTTCGAGTCAAATGCTTGTATCGAGTCATAATGGATGTTTTGCGTAAATTTTCCAGATTCTAAAGATGTAAATTTTCCGAATTTTTCCGTAAAATCGAGACCGCTTTTTGTCGGGATAACCGACGGCGTCAGATTACAACTCGACGGCGTCGAGAAGGAGTAAAACATCGATTACTTTTTCTCGTTTTACGAGCTACTTATAAATTTTGGAATTTTCCAGGTCTTAATTTTCTTAGAAATTCTGTAAACATCCATTCCACAAGCATTATATCCTAGTTTAAATCGAGTCTTATATATGTTAGGTCACTAGTTTTACAACACAAGCTTATAAGAGAAGAGATAAAGGCGGATGAACAAATACCAAACACACACACACGTATCAAAGAGAAAGGTTAAGGCGTAGAGTATATGTGAAAGAGTAACTTGAACAACCAACCCTCAAATGAGGGTTTACAAGAGTTTATATAGGCAAGGAGCTAGGGCAACACTCCCTCTCCTTCCCTATTTCTTATTGGGCTTGGATCAAGCTTATGGGCCTTCTACATAAGCTTGACCTTAAACAAACATAAAGGCCATAATAAAGCTACCTATTACATATGAAATATAAATACTTGAAATACTGTTTAGGAGTGATTCCAACAATCTCCCCCTCAAGTATATATGAATGTAAACGGTGAAGGCGTTGATGTAATAGTAGTCGTGACGCCTCTTCGACATTCTTCTTTCTTGTGAGAGGAATTGTCTTGATTGAACAATCTCCCATTGTAGAGATCGTTATCAATGAGCAGTTATGCTTTGACGTCATCTTTAACTTTGTTACGTGATGATTGTTCTTTGTGGTGAAAGTGATAGTACGTTGTTATGCGATCGACCGCTTTCTCAGTGCCTTGTTCCAAAGGTTCCACCTCATTCTTCAACATGCTCACACGCTCTTTGACGGTGGAAATCAATCTTCGATAAGTTCTTTAAGTCTTTGACTTTGTAGATTCTTTGATTTGATGAAGAATCATTATGACGGTTGTGTTGCTTTAGAATAGGACTTCCATTAGTGTTGATGTTGGTGTGAGCATGAGAAGAATCAAGACGATCATCCCGCTCCGGAGCTTCCATAAGAAGAAAACATTTCAAGCGGTTAGTAATAAGCGGTTTCCCAGACTTACAAGTTTGAACTTGAGAGTGTTAACGAGATAGTGTGAAAACACAACTCTAATTCTTACAAAGGCCGTTCTGAACTGGAGTCCCACAAGTGAGATAACGCGACAAATCAAGTACATCTCTGATTCGAGATGAGTCATTGAGGTACAATCAAGCATCACCTCACGATCAGACCAGATGAGACACACTCCGCGTAATCCACGGGAGTTACCAAGTGACTTCTTTGTTAGGGCTGTTTGATGTTGACCCGGCAGAGTTTCCATTCAATCACCGAGGATCACGGATGTGAACCTCTCATAAATGTTCTCGATGATTGCTAAGATCCGTGAAGGACTCGATATGAACCATCGATGATCTTATTTGTTGATCATCAGTGATTAAATGTCAAGTGTACCTAAGAGATCTTTTGATGAATCTCGTGGCTCTAGACTCAACAAAGGCGTTTTGGTTTTCTGGCGGAGACTAGGGAGAGGTCTCTCTTCAATACCAACGATCTCTAAGAGAAAGCCAATAGTTTATGTAGGGTTCCTGTGAGAATGAAACTAGTTTCGTTGAGAGAAACTTGAGTGGCTAAGAAGGTTTAGTGCATGCGTCACCGGGTCCATGACGACTTTTAATCTTCAATACCGGTGTCACTAAGTGACAACCAAGAGCATATGAATTGAACCCGGTGTCGCCCTAAGTTGAATAACGGAGGGCTATTTCTTTTCACCCTTTACTTTACATTTCTTTTGATCTTCAACTCCTTCTTTCTCCCGATTCTCATTTTCTCCTTTTATAATCATTCCTAAGGACTTCTAACACTAACTAATGGTAGTGTCCTTGGGTAGATCCCTCGACTCTGGCGGATCATAGGACAGTTATTCCTAACCTTAGTCACCTTATAACTCCATGACTAACCTATGTTTGCCATTATAACCCTTGTAAGTTAAAATCTCTCTCAAAGGGTTTGTTAACGAAAAACATGTTTGAACCACGGTGAGAGATGAAGTTTTGCATAAATACTCCCCTCCACATGTGCTTAATAGTTTTAATGGTTAAATGCACAAAGTGAGGAAAGAGCACGCACTTTTGAATTGATCCACTAAAGATAGACAATCTCCATGAGACACGGTTACGTTGAATAGTTAAAGAGATATATTGTCGACTTTTAGGTGACAACTAGCTCTAATAACTACCTTGAAGGTGTAGACAAACCTTGGAAGGTTGTCAAACCCGTCGAGTTCATGTCTATCAAAAGTTTCTCGAATGGTACTTTCTACTCGGACAAGTCCTTTCATGAGACACGTTTACATCACTAGCGAACTAGCTTGAAATTATTACCCGTCTGTGACAAGTCTTTTCGAGTTACAAACAGTTTAGTACCGTCAATTCGTTGGTTAAGTCTGAGGTACACAGATTCATTTGCATTTTGTACAACATATTTCTTATCACACAATTTTCTCCCCCTCAAAAATGGCATATAAAAATGTTATTTTTGAACGGTTTGAGAATAAATATGACCATTTTGAGTGTTGCGGGAAGAGTGACCACTGTGAACAATTTGTGAACAAAGTTTTCATCAAATACTCCCCCTCAATTAGTGATATAAACGGTTGAGGTTTTGAGAAATCTTATGGGGAAGTACTTGTCTTTTTGAGCAAAACCTTGAAAAGTGAAAGGTTTGATAGGTTTTACTCAAAAATAAGAAGCTTCGCTCCTTTTATAAGGATTGTGGCATTGAGGCGCACCACGTGGTCCTTTCTTGATGACACGGGTTGTAATAATCGTTATGTGTGCACAAGCCATTCACATATATAATCATACATCCAAAATTATATGAAGAAAACAATTCACGGGTACCGTGAAGTGCGGTGATATTCTGTGAGTGCACACAGGCGCTGAAAGCCGATGATGTTTCTCCCGAGTCGACCACCAACATAGCTTTCCAATCGTCTCGAATCGATCCTTCGAACAACCGCTCATCAATCATGGTGATGATCGCCTCACATCCCTCCCATCCCGAGAATTCCAAGTTTAGGATTCCCAACTTTCAGCGATATCCTTCAACTGCACGCCAATCCATCCCTAACCATCTTCAAGGTATGATCCCGAATTTGTGGAGCTCACTACACGCCATTAAGCGTTTCTTGAAGTTCACCGTGGTAAACAACGCCGAAAGGTTTGTCTTGATGAGCGTGAGTTGTTTAAGCCGGTTGATGTCGGAAGATCAAGTCGTGGTGGAGTGAAGTTTACACGTTTACGATATGATTCAACGACCATCCGGATATCTTCGACACGTTCTTTGATCACGATCGCCTAATGAAGATGAGAACCGACTTGATAAATTCACGTTGAACTTGATCGAGAATTGTCTCATACGACCGTACTTTGGCAAGATACATGTCTTCGATGTCGCTGAGGACAAGTTCTCAAAGTCGACTTCGGAGAATCCATAGTCTTGTTCATCTTGTCGTTTGACTATGATATTCTTTAAGAATGTGGAGTCCCACTTAGACTTGAGATCAATGTGTTTGATGGCTACGATGTCCTTCGAGCTATACACGCATGTTGAGACTTTTGAACCGAGCGCCTTGTAGTAGATTCTTGACGCTCGTGCCAATGATGAATCCCATACAATGCATCTTGGTCGATGCTTGCACGCTGTCGAAAACAAGTGAGATGCACGTTCCTCGATAGCTATGCGATTAGAGTAATTGGTCACTGGGAATGGAAGAGTCAATGATGTAGTGTATTTTCTCGAACCATCGCCACCATGGAGAAGAAATTCCGTGTCTTTGTTGAAGAAATATCGGAAGGAATCCTTGGTTGCCCTGCTTGGCCAATGGTCGGTAGAGGTTTGGTCGATCGGTGTAGTATGGAGGGTTGTCCTTTGTGTGAAGTCAATGTTTGCTTCGGATTGAGCCAATCCATGTTGTTAGACATAGCTCGAGCGATGTTCTCAAGATGATATTCGACCTCAAGGGCGCTTCAGAGTTGTCTTTCCATAGTTGAAAAGCTTCATTTTGATTCGCTTCAACTCGATTTTGTCATTTTCTTCACATGGAACTTTTCTTGCAATAGTTTTGCGTGCTCCAATGTAGAATCATCTACCATTTCTTGGCCTTGATCGTGGTATGGAGTTTGATTGACAAGTGTGGAGAACCATTCAAACTCTTGGTTTTATCGTCATCTAGCCATGATACGACTACGGGCCGAGTCGTCTGCATTTCTTCTTTTGGAAGGCTTTGATGATGAAACCGGTTTCGCACTTGTTTGGGTGAGGTGGGTTGTTGTCGGGCTCAAGGACCTCTTCATCGCCACCACCGTATACTCAAAGTAGTCACCGGTTGTATGAGTCGGGGTGGTAACTCGGAATCGTCCCGAGGTTTATCGAGAGAAGACCGAGGTGGAGGAGACTTATGTTGAGAAGAAGTCCGTGGTGGAGGAGGTGGCATAGATGTAGATTGACCGCATCGCTTCGACGCTTAGGTGCAGAGTCCTTATCCTTATCATCGCCATCTCTTGGCCGTTTGGGTTGATCGGTGACTCCTTGCATGATGAAGCGAGTTGAAAAGCAAGTAGACCTTGAAAAATTTAGCTTCATCCAAGTAAATGTTCCAGATCGCTTTGACATTTGCATCACTAGTTTAGCGATTAACTCGCATTCGTTCGGAGAGATCGACTTCTTTGGCCATTGTATGTTTAACCAATGCGACGATGTTAGGGGTGAGTTGTCCGAAAATATTTCTCTAGTCACACCGGGACAAGGTCGAGAAGAAACTTGTGGGTTTGATCTCTGTCGACTTCTCCGCCTTTTGGACTTTAGGAACGATATCTCAAGGTACTTTTGAGTGTAACCTTCAATCATTTCATTCGATTCCTCTTTTGATGACTCTTCATGAACTTGAACAAATTCCTTTCTTTTCCATCTTGTCTTTCTCATCATGTAAATCTTGAATTTGGTCGAGAAACCAATTCATTTTTCCGTAAAGTATGTCCTTCTTTCGACTTGTTGGACGGCTTTCACAATCTTTTGATGAGTCCGAGAAATCCAAGATTTAGGTGGTTTCTTCACCGATTTGGATGATGGTCCGTTGTTTTGTTGATGGTGGTTGTGATGAATGAGACTAAGAGTCCGATGATGAGGAGACATGAGGAGACTTCATGTCCTTAGGAGTTTCGAGGTTTTCCTTTGAGTGTGTTGGATCGTCGAGAAGAAACTTTGTATAATCATCCTCGCCATCCTTAGACTTTTCTTTCTCGTTTCTGCTTCTCAAAATCATACACAATAGTGTCCTCCATGAGCTTTTGTAGTTGCACAAGAGTGGTGGCACGCATCCCTATCGGGTTGATTAACCGCATCGGGATCCGGAGAGGTGGGCGCCCACTTGATCCTCCAGGGCCACCCATTTGATCTTTCGCAAATTCTTGACCTTTTGAAGGTGTCGACTTTGTGAAACTTCTTCCGTATGCTTGATCCAATTGCTCTTCTTCATCTTCGTAGCTTTCATCCCGAGGTACAAGTGCGATAGTCTTCTTTTCCTTTAATAGTTTCGGGACTTGGAGGTTTTGTGCATGAGGATTTTCATCCTTTGCGCTTCGAGAGAATGTGATCTCTTCATCGTGTCAAGAGCCTCGTAATCCTCGCCCCGAGTTTGTCTTTGCGGTTCAAGTGAAAGGATTGGAGTGGCTTCACGAGAAGGAACTTTCTTTTAGTGGGTTTCTTTGAATAGGTTTCTTCTTTGGAGCATTCCTTTGACTATCCGAACTTGTGACACTTCCAAAGATTTCCTTTTCTCGGTTCTCCTTACAGTGTACCGTAAGATTTTTCGTCGAGATGACCAACTTTGCCTTGTTTGACCGCTTTCGGATACCTTTTGTATGATTCGAGCTTTCGACATCTTGATTAGAAGGAAATTTGGCAGCACAGCACCTTGTTTCTTTGTAGACGTTTCCTTGATTCTGACAGATAGAAATGTAATCCCGTCAATGTCGTTCCATTTACGAGTTAGGAGCGATTCCAACAATCTTCCCCCAATGGGACGACATAAGGGATTACTTACAACATTTACTACAAATATAGAAACCAAGTGAAGAAAGGTCTTCATAAGCTCTTCGAGTGCAGAGGATGATGAAAGTTTACGCTTTTTGTCTTCTTCCTGTACCTTGACTTGAGAACCGTTTTCTTCACTTGTAGGCAAATGATGTAATATGCATAAATTGGATTAACTTCCCCAATTCATGCCACATGTCTTTATGACTTCTCCGTACACTCCTTTTGGCGAAGTTTCAATCGACTTCCCCCAAACCGACAACCGCCTTTAGCAGATTCGAAACTTTGATGTAGTAAACATTTCCTCTAACTTTTGACGCCAAGACGCAATGAATTCGTAGATGAGCGATAAACCACACAAGGTAATCGACTTGTTGCGGAAAATCCGTTCGGGGGTAACATGCAAGAAATCAACAAGATCTTCTCACATATATAGATGCTTCACACCAAACAAACAACAAAAGACGAAATGGAACGACTTCCCCCCGAATGTTGCGGTCTTATCGGAATAATAGTTACCAGTGAATCTGCAATTACTCGATAAAATGACCGTGTGTGAGGCATCACAACATCATATTTAGGTAACTTCACGCACGATAACTCTGTGAAAGTGAGACGATAACACCAAAGTGAGACGTTTGAACCACAAATCGCCCTCATTTCTTCCCCGATTGAAGAAATTCATGAAAGGAAACGGGTTTTCAAAAAATCCAAAAACATCAAAGAAGCGTGGAACACCTATACTCTCTTCCCCGATGTTTTCAACGAATCGTAATCATACACCACGTATGTTGATGATGAAATTGGAGACATCGAAACCATGTATGTTCAATTAATCGAACAAGTGTGAAGTACCATGAATATCTTGTGAGAATCAATTCACGATAAAACTTCTACTCGTGTATACTCTTCTCGCCTAACTCTTAACCGACCCCATTATCATTCGACGGCTTTTTGTAGTGACTCATCGATGGAGAAAACCCAATATGACGAACTTGAGACCAAGTAAAATAACCCGAACTTGTGACTTAAACTTGCACTATTGTCGATGAAGAACCCTTTTGAATCCTCGATCGAAAAAGGTAAACTTATAGTTTCTCAAATTATCCACACCTAAGTGTGACACTTGAGCACAACAACGTAACTCCTTAAAAGTGATAGTTATAAGTCGTGAGCACAACAACGTAACTCCTTACATCGAGGTTCAACTAGATAACTCAAGTCTTTGTCAATCGAAACGGTTAAGGCTCGAACAAGGATCTCGAAGAATCATGCATCCAACCAACCCCGATATCTTCAGATACTAAGTACACGCACCCGTGAAATCCTACTTCAACCTCAAATAAATAATAGTGAATTCGCGCCGTAGTTACATCTTGCGGTTAAACGCTCAAAACTAGCCTTCATTAACGGTTAAAATGGACTTGATAATGGTATCCCGATCTTGTCAAAAATGTATCCTCGTGAAAATTTGTCATACCAAAATACCATTTGTTTACCGAATATTTTACCAAAAATGCACTCAATGAATTAAGTATACATTTGATAGTAAGATATCATGTCAGCCCAACCTTTTGAAGAGAATGTCGGATCCAAGAAATCTTTTGAGGCCCAATCCATTTAGCCTGGTTGCGTTTCAGCCCAAATCAAAGAAAGACCCACAGACCGGGCCCAGTAAAAAAGCTTGATCCAATCTATCCCATACCACCATATAATCGGTTAATTGATAACCTAATACTATCACATTTGTAATAATCCTAAACCCTACACAAGTAAACAAATGCCTACAATATTCCGTTTTTCACCAAACTCTTACCTCCGCTAGGTTTAATGAGTTGGTCCACCGAATTGGTATGAGGTGTTTGACTCAAGAGGAATTGATGGCCTCTTAAAACAGATCTTAAAAACCCATCAAACACCAAAACATCTTTTGTACATAAATTTTCAAAACAAAATACAAAAATATAAAATCCGTTAAAACAACAAAAATATTCTCCCAATCTATCTTTCTTTCAACATGGCAAGTACATTTCTTCCGTCAACACTTTAATCTTTCAAAATTCAAGATTTTTTCGATCAAGTGTTGAGGGGAGAAAATAATCCATTAATTGTTTCAAAACATCGTGTACTTGCATGCTATCACATCTCGGTTGATTCTTTTACAAATGGTGGTACATTTCGTTCAAAGACACTCCTGACTTTAATTAATAACCTTCATTATTTTCTCAAGTCAAGGGGAGTGTCGTCAAGTTTCTTTCCTAAAATCTTCATTTGGCAACCAAAATTGGAAGTTAAAAGGCTTTGTGTGAAAAAGGAAAAGGTGGAGGACTAAACTCGTCCAAACCTTAAAGTTATTTTATACAAAATACTCCACCCACCACATTTATTTTCATCACATTAAATATTTCACCTAATATCATCCACGATCCACAATCGTTTTACAAATCCGTGCTTTCAATTATCAATCTGTAAGTGTTTCTGTGTTTGGATCATGTTTTTAAACAATGGTTTTAAATCTTTCATAAATCCAACGGTTAAAACATGTGATATATTGATTTGTGTGTTCTACGTGTAAGTATATGAACACACAATCATATTTGTGTGTTTATGGTTAAAAGGATTGTATCAAAATGCTGTAACAACATCTATGATATCATTTCTATGCTCATAACACACCCAGAATCACTAATTGATGATTTTTTGAAAATTAGGGTTTATAAGTCGAATTGGGTGTTTTCAAATGTGAAGTGTTTTGGTCTAAAAGATTGTTGGATTATGCTTATATGATGTTGAATTGATTATATCCGTGCTCTATAATGTAACACCCCAAAATAATGGTTTGCAGCGGAAGTAAATATTACCGGGGTATTACTCGATTGGTACCACAACACAATGTATAGAACAACAGTTTAACTTGAGAAATCGTATTTAAGAAAGATTTATGTTTACATCTTTCAAAATATATATTATAGAATGTAGGCCCATAAAAGAATTAAAGTGGTCCCCAGTTATATCGTAGTCTTCTATAACAACGCCACGCCAACGCCCAAGCGCTCAAAGTTTAGCTACACTGCAAATCGAAAATGCATGCTAAAAGTGTCAACACAAAGGTTGGTGAGTTCGCGGTTTTAGTACACAAGAAATTTCCAAACAGAAAATCAATTGGTTGTCAAAGTTCCAAAGGGTCCATTATGTATGCAACAGCGTTCATGGCATAAAGGTTCCACTACTTAAGCCGATTCAAACCGAACGCCCCTACGCACAACATGCTCTAACCTAGCATGAGCGATTCTATGCACTCGGTTAGTAGAGTGAGGAGGCTCTACCCCTAAATAGCGCTATCCATAGACATCAACGGCTCGTCCGTGACGGTGGGAAGGAGTTAATAAGTAGTGTAGTACTGGGACTTACAATCGTACATATATATATAGGCGCCAAACATAAGCATACATACCGGTTTGCCAAGTATAGCGAGCATAGCTCGATAAATTGAATCCGTTCAAGAATCCATAATTTCATGAATGCACAACCAATTTAGTTTTAATAAATCATAGCATGCTTTTCACCCCAAAACGAGTAAAAGAGTAAAACGGGGCTGTGAAACTCACCTTAGTCCGAAGAAATACAAGAATCACCACTAACACGACTGGCATCGAGAAATGTAACATAGTAATATCGCAAGGTAGCAACGCACAACGATACAAGAGTATCGACACAACGGTACGTCATTAGCACGACCTAATAGTATATGGTTTATCTCAGAACGCGTCATCGTAAAGTAGATAAGTTTTCAAAAGATAAGTGTTTTAGTTTTCGTGGAAGATTCGTATCAATGTTTATTAAAAGTTTAGTTTCATCATTCGTGTGGTGGTATACATCATAGACTCAAGACAAACGCACGCCAAAGTATAAAACGTATAACACAAGTACAACATGAAATAAACACGTAAAGATCAATTAGTAATATAAAGTAAGTAAATGGTTAACCTTAGGACGATTACCCAATATCCCTAAATAATGAATGTTTTATATTAAAACATAGGTTTTAATATAAAAAGTAAAGAGTTTTATATTTAATAAAACTATATTTTTCGTTTTATTATTGGATATGATCAAAATAAGTTTTTTAACGATAATAAGTAAGTAAATAAAAGTTTGATATGATTCGTTATTCAAAACACATTCCGATGATAATTAATATGACTAAATGAGTTTAAAATAACTTAACGGATTGAAAGTGTCAATAGTTATTGGGCTTCACATTCCAATAATGGCTCGTAAAAGAGTTGTCTACTATAAATAGTCTAATAATAATCCGTTAAGGAGTAGTCCAAAATAATAAGTCCAAGTCCGTCATGTCCGATATCTTAAGATTCGTAAGGTATATTTACTGTTCAATGTCAAGTCCCGGAGTAAGTCTAATAAGTTTGTCCAATACGTTTAGTCTAATAATAATTTCTTAGTCTAATAAGTTAACTAGTCCGATATGTTCCAACAATCTAAATGTTCAAGTCCGCATTAATAATCTAATAAGTAGTACAATAATCCCAAGTCCAATATCTAAAACCTTTGTCGAATGTCACATATATATATAACCCGTCATTAGTTAACATGCCCGAATATAAGTCCGTTATAAGTTAAATTTCCAACCAATGTCAATTTATATAAGTTCAAAACAAACACCTCTTGTGTGTGGCTGCAATAGCAGGCAGCAAACACCCCTTTTAGTGCTGAAAATCAGCAGCAAACGCACCCTATTTAAGGCTGAAAATCAGCAGCAACTGCACCCTATTTAAGGCTGAAAATCAGTAGCAAACGCACCCTTTTTAGGGCTGTATTGCAGCAGACAAATGCCCACTGTTGGGGCTGAAAATATACAGAACCAAACGCTTCTTTGGGCTAGAAAATGAGCTGAACCAAACGCACCCGTGTGCAGAAAAATAAGCAACGAAAGAAACCCTTTTGTTAGGTTCGAATAGCAGAAACAAACACCCCTGATGTGGGTTCTTTTCCAGTCAAACAAACCAAGATCAAACACCAAACAAAAGAGACATAAATAAGGTCGACGCGCTCAACTGAGACCAACACGCGACACACCCTTGTGTGGCTCTTGCGTGGTTTAAACCTGAAGAAAAATAACGGAACCAAACACAGCCATTTGGCTTGCGTCAGTCCGAGCATGATAAGCAGACCTGAACACCCTTGTTGGCTGGATCGAACCCAAACAAATCAGCTATAACCAAAAATCATCAAAATTTAAAATAAGCGAAACACCCGACCGAGAACTAACAAAACAAATACCCCTGGTGGTTTTTCTCTTTGTGTCAAGACTTCACAAGACACAAAGAAGCTCTTTAAGATTATCAAATGAGCTTAAAAACTTGTGGTAAAATCAAAATAATCCAAAAGTTTACCCATTATGCCATAAGGTCAACTCGAATAAGTAAGATATAAGCTTGAAATAAGCAAATCTTGACACCTAATAAGCTAAAACCAATTTATAAAATAAAACCCAATACTCCCAAGGCTCGAACCCGAGACCTTGGTGGGTTGTTTCTGCACCGAACCACAACACACCCTCTTGGGTGTTTCTGTCGCAAACTGAGAACCAAAATAAACAAACACCATTTTTAATAAAAAAATTTAACCACACGAATTAATTATTCAAAAACATGTTTAATCTAAATCTTAATCCACGAAAACTTATATAGTAATTTATTAATCGGTTTGATTAAAAGTTAACAGAGATAGATTTAAATCTCGACATACCAACAAACGAGGGAGGGGTAGCGATGGTGGGCTGTGGTGTTTCACTCGAACTAAACGAGACCCTATTATCACATCTAAACCCAAGGCAATCATGATCCCTTCTCATCTTGATGATGATAATACTGGTGGTGGCGACGTGAAGTGTTGATGGCGGTGAGAGGGTGATGGTGGCTGAGTCGGTTTGGCAGAGAGAGGAAGGAGAGTAGTAAGGGAGGTGTAAAAAAAAAAAACTGAGAGATGGATTTTAATCTATCTGTTTCTTTATACATATTAAAGAGATAGGCGGTGATATGTATAAAAAGATAAGTATTACAGTAATAATATAGAGCGTGTTGGATGCACCTCGTGTCCCGTTGAGCGAAGGTGTAATCGTGGCACCACGGTTTGGTAATTGCGATAAATATATTTCTGAAAGTGTTATTATAAAATTAATGTATACAAAGAAATATTATCGACTCCGAAAAATAATTATCGAGATTAAACCAAAACTAATGTGTCGTCGGTTATGCGTTATATGTAGTTTTCAGGTTTTACGAGATAACATCTCGTTAAATAGAAAGAAGTAAACGAAAATGTTCAAAGAGTAATAATTTGAATTAGATAAAAAAAAAAATTGACGTAGAAAATAGATAAATTTTCTTTTATTAGAATATTATATTAGTTTAATACAATGTGAAATTTGCCGGTGGTTACATATAACTACCCAGAAACACTGATTTATTCAGAATTTGAAATTAGGGTTTAAGGTTCATAAGTTTGGGTATTTTTGATTCACCATGAGTTAGATGTTATAACTTGGTCTATATGCTCATACAACATGTTAGAACTACCGTAACTGCTTGATGCAAATCCCATGGTTAGAAAACTTACGCGTAAGTCATAACCCTTAGGGTTTTGACCCACGCTGTATGACTTTCACGCCAGAATCGTTTTATGAATGATTCATGCCATGTATTGTTGTTGAAATGAATATGTGTGCTAATATTGATGATTTGATAAATTTATTTCGTGATTGCTACACTTAGAATTCGTAATCAAGGTCATTTGATTATCTACGATAAGGATTACCCCACGCCAGCTATGTTACGCGTAAGAATAATCCCACGATAATGCCCACGCCGAAGGTTCTACAATGGACTACGCAGATCCCGTGAAGGATATGCGAACAAGGACCTCACGCATAAGGTCAACTCTTACGAGTAGCAATTTCACGTAAGGTTAATATATGCTCACGACAAGCTCCACGCATAAGGTCTCTTTTCCCACGCGTAACATCTCTTACGCGTAAGTTGTGGTTCTACGCGAAGCTTACGCCTAAGCATATATCATTCCCGCTCACGCATAACTTTGCCAAAACTACGCTTAACCTCGGATTGACCTTCATGATGAATTGTTACTTGTACAAACTTGTAAATAAACTAATCATATCATCACGAATCCAAAATGTCACTAATAAACTTAAATCGTCTGATATGTTGTGAACAATAAGTGATAAAATAAACTTTAAAACTTAAAGTTAACTAACTCACGTAAATATTTCACGACATCATTGAACTATTGAACATACAAGTGACTTAGGACTCAGAATAATCATTATCACCGTACATTCAATAACTAGACAATAAGACCTTCGTTGACTAACATTATGTCTTTCGATATGTTGGTTCTTTTGGCTAATGTTATTTCGCATCACGACATGGTCGAACAAATGAATGTGGGTGCACCGATGTTCTCTATTGTCGATATCTATCCTCATGGCGATCCAATGAAGATAGGAAAGAATAACCTCCGTGTTGACTTTGACACCTCACTTGCTCTAAATCTTCATGTCTTATTGCTATTGATATTCGAGGACTCATCCGTATCGTAACATGCTTACACACTCGCAACTATTCCCGAGATCTACATCCAACAGCTGAACACTATGGAAAGGGTCAAGGACAAATCACGCGACGGTGACTCAATCACAAACAAGTCACCATTACACTGCAGACTTAAGGGTTGTTCTCCTAATTCTCAAGTCGAACCAACCAAACTATATGCCTCACCAACAAGAGCTCACTCTCCAATTCTTAATCGATATCGGTTATGACGAGGCTACAGGAGTAATCAACAAGCATTCTCACGTAGAGCTTAAGAGTATTCCTCAAGCTCGAGAACTTTCTACATGATCATCACCAAGTCCATTTTCGGTCGTGATGAATGCCATGAGCACCCTAAGCTCATGGAACCGCAAATATTCGGGCATTGGTCAACAAGAAACACATCGCTATCGAAGCTCGATTTGGGATGACATGATGTCATTTCTCAACAAACTTGGCTCAAAGATTCCTTACATCGATATACTAAATTGTTGATCCAGAGAGCACTTGACTTCATCCCGACATTCCCAAGAGGCTCAATGACCCCAACAATCACGACATGTTGACGGAACCTATTCTATCTGTCAGAATCAAGGAAACGTCTACAAAGAAACAAGGTGCTGTGCTGCCAGATTTCCTTCTAACTGAAAGATAACCTGAGAAGAGATGAAGTCCTTATAAGAGAATGCCAGATTTAAGGCTGAGAATGCCAGATTTAAGTCCTTATAAGCTTGTGATTTACTGTTAAGTTTGTCTACAAAGAATGCCAGATTTAAGATAACCTGGCTCTGATACCACTGTTAGGTCACTAGTTTTACAACACAAGCTTATAAGAGAAGAGATAAAGGCGGATGAACAAATACCAAACACACACACACGTATCAAAGAGAAAGGTTAAGGCGTAGAGTGTATGTGAAAGAGTAACTTGAACAACCAACCCTCAAATGAGGGTTTACAAGAGTTTATATAGGCAAGGAGCTAGGGCAACACTCCCTCTCCTTCCCTATTTCTTATTGGGCTTGGATCTGCTTATGGGCCTTCTACATAAGCTCGACCTTAAACAAACATAAAGGCCATAATAAAGCTACCTATTACATATGAAATATAAATACTTGAAATCTTGTTTAGGAGTGATTCCAACAATATATATTATTACCGCCGATTTTACGAAGGTTTCGTTTGTTTTCTTCAAGTGTGCAGTTTAGTTTGTCAAGAAGAAGTTACATTAGATTGGAAGGAGTCATTCACGCAATAATTCTTCTTGAAAAGGATTTAACCACCACTTTACACGGATCCTACCAAGCTAATCGGGGAGTATTAGTTTCTTTTGTTTTAATTACCTTCCATTATCATAACTTTGATATTTCGGGAACATTGGGGACAATGTTCGGTTTAAGTGTAGGGAGGAAAATAAACGGAACTTTGAAACTATGCTTATCCTTGACTATTTGCTTTGTCCAATTGTGATTGTGTAATAAACCATGAGGAAATGTCGGTTAGGGTAATTTTGGCACCAAATTTAAAATTTTTATGACATATAGGAGTGGGCCATTAGTCTTAACAAAAGCGTCGCATGGATAGGAAGTTGCATGACTAGCACAAAACCCTTTACCACCCAAATTCCACCAAATGTGAGGATCGCCCTTAGATTAGTAGGAATTAAAAGCATTCATCTTCAATGCTTAGAGTGTGAACCGTAGTATATTAGATTCTAGAACTTGTTTTGTGATGCATTCCGAGATCGCAAGTGAGGCTACACTTGTGTAGTTAGAAATAACTAAATGATAAGAGGCATTAGGATAACCTTTGTTTGATACCGTAATATAATTACTTCTTCCATATCGGTTGAGTAATTCCCCACACCCTTTGCGTTGTACTCATCTTTAGTACACGATACCCCTAGTTAACCCTCGAGCCTATCCTTTTCGCGGTTCTCGTAATGTTTCGATTTTTCCGAATATCAATGAAGAGCATTGTTTACACCCCACCCCCAAATATACACCCAAATCGCCTTAGCCTACCCCTTATGCACTCACTTTTAGTGCAAATGTTTGTTATCACCCTAAACCTTTAGTTCAATTATCTAGTTGCTTGCATAAGTTGCTAAGTCGAGTCATATCCTTTGTATCTGCTTTGGGACGATTGGGATTCATGGGAAAAGTTAAAGTTTATGAAATGACGGAAGGGAACGTTAAATTCAAATTCCTTTGTTTGCATAATAATGTACCCCAAGTGTTTTGATCTTTTCAAATCGGGTCAAATTAGTGTTAGAGTAATAAAAACTCAAGTGTAGGGATATGCCTATAAATCCTAGTATTTTGATGTTATCATAGAGGATGGTAGAGTAAAGTGTAAAAAAAAAAAAAAAAAAAAAAAAAAAAAAAAAGGGCTACCATCCTACATCTATCTTTGAATTTATGTTTATTTATTTCATTATCTAGAGTTTAGAGTGTTGAGTCTTGGCTTAGCAACGCCATTCTTCGTATGCATTTAACATAGAGATTTTGACTTGCCACCACTAAATAGCCTATCCCACCAAACCCTTTGTTTCCTACCGTAAGCCTAACATTACAACCCTTTAAAAGACCTCTTTGATAGTCTTTCCTAGGTGCTTACGCCAAAGCGATGGAGGTTTGATCTATTCTCAAGCCTATGGTAATCTATGTACTAGGACCGTTAATGAGTGTTTATCTTCCATTTCCTATTTGTTATATTTCATATATACACCCGAGAGAGATGTGAGTATCCAAACACCCCATGTGAGGTGCTAGTATGTAATTCCGTGCTTGTTATGACTTTTATGGGCTTATATGTGTTGTGGACCATTTTGAATTAATGCTTCATGACCCCTAACTTATAAATTAATTGGTTAAAAGCACATTTGCTTGAGGACAAGCAAATAACAAGTGTAGGGATATTTGATAAGGTTTTAAAAGGTACCATTTGAGGGTCGTTTTAGTCCTTATTTGATCACTTTTGTATCCGTTATTGCTTAATATCGCCTTTTCACTTTTAGGTCTCTTGAAGGCAAAATTTGGAATGGCACTTATTTGGACGAAAAGGCGCGAATATATGAAGAAAATGGCCAAAGTCAAAATCGAGACACTCACAGTGCTTTGAAAATAGAAGGCGACGGCAAAAGTGCTAGTGCGACGCCGTCCGAGGATTTTGTGACGGCTCGTAACCCAAAACTCGTATTTTCAAGTGACGACGTCCGGTTGTAAAGAGTAGGCCGTCGCTACTCGGACGGCCTAGATGCAATCCGACGACGTCCGGTCAAGAGGACGGCGTCACGGACATAAGGTGACGCCGTCGCAAGGTTAACGTGGCCAAGACGAAACCCTAATGACGGCGACACGACGGTGGCCACGAAACATAAGTGGCGCCGTCGCATATGTAATCTTATATATAGAATCCGAATTTTTCGCTTTAGGGAGAGTCTTTTGGAGTGAAAACCTAAAACCGAACCTAAGGTGTCTTGTACAAGATTTTAGGGTTTTAAACCCTATCTTACATCAAGATAAGTATTTACTTCATTAATTCAATTATGTCTTTGATTATTTGTGTGTATGCTTGCATGTTCCCCATGTCAAGCTAATTTATTTGTGTGTTTGCTTAGGAAGTATGAAACTTAATTATTGAATATTGATTGGTTGTTTCTTATCTTAGTTGATTAATGATCTAGTAATGCGATAGGTCATTCGTTGTGTACTTAATGCTTGATTCATCTTTGTGAACCTTAGAATATAATTACCGAGTAGTTGTAAGCTAAACCATCCAAAGAGTGCCTTAGAGTAAGAGTTTATTATCCTAGTGGGTTTTGTAGACGAGACCCTTTGGTAAGTTCAAAGAGTTGGGAGAAACGATACCCTACAACTTTAGACACACAACGCAACTAAGAATAAGGACGTGACAACTCAACCATCAATAGGAGATAATTAAGGAGTAGTACAACCTAAGTAAACACATCTTTAAACTATCATACGAGCACACATTAATTAGACATAGACTCCCACAACCTTAGTTTAGATAATTAGATAATAGTAGAGTAATCGGTAGAAATACCAACCCCCAAATCCAATACCCGAGATTCGTACCTTTCCATTTCATAAAATATAAAAATACAAAAAATAATCTTCCTCAACCTTAACCTTAGCGTAGTAACTCCTTACTAGCATTCCTATTCCCCTAGAGAACGATATCAATACCCGTGGCTTACCCTAATTACTACACTACAACGATTAGGTTCACTGCCTAGGGTGTTATAAAACTTGCTCGAAGAAAAGGAAGTTTCCTTGACCCCGAACGACGCGTGTAGCGTTATCATGTACATTTGGTGCCATACAGGTAGTGTCTCCATAGTTAAGAGCAACTACCACTGATCCTAATTCCAGATCATGAGTGGTGTAAATCTTCTCGTGGGTTTTGAGTTGTCGAGAAACATATGAAATCACTTTACTCCTTTGCATCAATACCGCACCTAATCCTTGGTATGATGCATCACAGTATACCACGAAGTCTTAAATTCCTTTTGGTAGTGCTAAGATAGGAGCTTCACAAAGCTTTTGCTTCAAGAGTTGGAAAGCGGATTCTTGATCGTTTCCCCAGTTAAACTTTTTGGTTTTATGTGTTATTTCCGTCAAGGGTTTGGCAATCTTGGAGAAACCTTCTATAAGCCTTCAGTAATAACCAGCAAGGCCTAAGAATTGGCGAATTTCAGTAGGGTTTGTAGGAGTAGCCCAATTTTTAACAACTAAGATCTTTGCAGGATCGACGTGAATGCCTTGGCTATCAATCACGTGCCCAAAAAATTATACCGTTTGAATCCAGAAATCACACTTGGAAAATTTTGCATACAATTCTTCCGTCTTAAGTAATTCCAAGCTAGTCTTTAAATGTTTGGCATGCTCTTCCTTGTCGCGAGAATAGATAAGAATATCGTCAATGAACACTATTACGAATTTATCCAAGTACAGTTTGCACACACAATTCATTAAATCCATGAATAATGCTGGAGCATTGGTCAAACAAAATGGCATTACTTGAAACTCATAGTGGCTGTAACGTGCTTTGAAAGCAGTTTTAGGAATGTCTTCTTCCTTGACTCGCAGTTGATGGTAACCTTACCTAAGATCAATTTTAGAATAAACATTCGATCCTTGTAACTGGTCGAACAAATCATCAATTCGGGGTAGTGGATATCGATTTTTAATCGTAAGTTTGTTCAACTCCCAATAATAGATACACATTCGAAAAGATCTGTCATTCTTCTTGACAAACAAAACCGGAGCTCCCCATGGCGAAGAACTCAGTTGGATGAAACCCTTATCAGATAATTCTTGCAACTGGTTAGATAGCTCTTGCATTTCGGATGGAGCTAATCGGTATGGTGCTCGGGCAATAGGGGTTGCTCTCGGCACAATTTGAAACTCGACCTTCCTAATGGGTGAAAGACTGGATAAGTCTTCAGGAAACACTTCCAGAAATTATTTTACTACAGGAACATCTTCAAGTTTCTTCTCCTCTGACCTTTTCTCCGTTACTTGATATACTTCACAGTTTTGATGTAGGATATGGTGCTCAGAAGAGTTTGACTTCGTTCACCTCGGATAATCAAAGTTTCATCATTGAATAGAATGTGAACAACTTTTTTTGTCACATATGATTCTTGCATGGTTCTTGGATAGCCAATCCATGACAATAACAACATCGAAACTACCAAGCTTGATAGGAATAAGATTTATGTCTAAGGGTTGATCAAGTAAGAGTAAGGTACAACCTCGGATGATAGTGTTAGTGCTTACCAGTTTTCCATTAGCTAGTTCTACTTCATAGGTGGTGTTTAGGGCAGTTGGTGTGATATAAAGCAAAGGTGCAAACGAAGAAGACACAAAACTTTTATCTGCTCCAGAATCAAATAATACTTTAGCTAAATGGTTGTTGAGTAAGAACGTACTCGTGACCACGTCAGGGTTCTGTTGTGCATCGCCATCTCCTAGCACATAAGCTCTTCCCCGAGCATTGTTGTTGCGGTTGTCATTCAGCTTTGGGCAATGACTCTTGACATGCCCAACCTCTCCACACCCAAAACAAGTTACATTCACTGGTTGCAGATTATTTCAAGTGCTAGGTATTCGATAATTTCTGGTTGGATGACCCACCTTGTTATACTTTCCACACTTAATAGTGCAAGGTCCAATTTGATGCATAGTGCATCGAGTACACAAAGGGTGAGGTCCAGCATACCCCCTTTCCGTAGTTGGAGTAGTAGCATAAGCCCTTGCAGCTTCTTGCCTACGATTCTGTTGGTTGTGGTGGTTGTTTTAGTTTTGGTGATACTGATTGTTGTTGTTGTGGTGTTGGTTGTCGTGGTTGCAGTTGTTGATGTTATGGAATGAGTTGTTATGATGATGAAAGTTGTTGTGGTTGAAGGTATTGCCCTTTCGATCATCGAACTTCCTCTTATTATCATTACCATTCTGTACAAATCCATATTTCAAAACCTAATCCATGAGCTAATGGGAAATCGTGATCACTTCTTCCACAGTCTTAGGTTTTGATGCAGTGACATTACCCTCAATGCTTCGAGGTAAGCTCCCGATGAGTCTTTCCAAGAGTTTAACCTCATCAGAAACCATAGCTGGACACAAAGCTTTCAGTTCTTGAAATCGCTTGAAGTAAGTCTTAAGATCATTGCCTTTAATAGTCACATGATAGAACTCATCTTCCAGTTTACTGACTTCAGTTCTAGGGAAATATTGGTTCATCATCAACTGTTTCAATTCTGCCCAAGTTGTCTTGTAAGCCTCTTCCATGCCAATAGGTTGGGCATAGGCTTTCCACCAAGACAAAGCATCTTCTAGCAGAGTACCAGTAGCGAACTTAACCTTGCAATCTTCTGAACAGTCACTTAAGAGAAACACAATTTCAGACATTTCGAACCAATAATAAGGCTAACAGCGCCTTTGGTTCCCTAAAGAAAGTGGGCTTGCGATTCATAAATTCTTTGTAACCGCATTTGCGAGTCACAACAGATTCACTTCGGTTAGTCTGATTATCGGCTTCATTTGAGTGGACAAACTCAGTAGGTCGTGCAGCAATAGCGGCATCAACCTCATCATCTTTCGAATTGCAGCTAGAGTCATAGCGGGAGCAGGAGTAGATGTAGTTTTCCTCTTAGCCATTTTTCTAAAATTAACAAGAAACATACATCATGATTTCTAGAATTATTGACAACATAAGTGAAAATTATTATAAAAACAAATTTCATAATAGTCAAGATCACCACATTAAATCAATGGAATATAATCATCATAAGTAGGAATCATACAACATAACGACATATCTGAATAGGTTCACAACGTACATGTATATATATAGATTATCATCTCGATTTGCACAAACCGATATATATATAAAAGAATCACCATACAAAGGAATATAAGAAAACAACCACAATATCATAAATCAATCATCCATACATAACAAATACAATAACCGATCAGCATTACATTAATAACTTGTTCATTTATTTGACAAAACATAAAGATACAAGGCCCTTTTATTAATGCCACATGCGGCAGGCTAAAATACTACTAAGATACATAGGTGCATCTACGATCTATGAACCTCATGGTGCGCCTCCCAACCAACGCTGCAGATCTCTCACCGTCTTTGTCAAGTCATCAATCCTCTAGTCTCTAACCTCCTCCCTAGCTCGGGAGTCCTCTAAACTCTGCTCTAGAGTTGGTGCATGAGTAGCAATGGTAATAATATCCTCAGACTGTCTCTCGGTGGCCTCCTCCATCAGTGCGACTCTATCACGCAGCTCGGCTATCTCTTGCCTCTCGATCTCCAATCTCCCCTCCAAATCTGTCACGGCCTCCCTATCCTGCTTAATCTGGGTGCCCATACAATCAAAAACCTCCTCCATAGCAATCTGTCCAATCACGAGGTTCTCCACCTCGTCCTCAATACTATATATACGAACAAGCAGGACCTCATCAACATACCCAAGAATCTCATCCAGATGGTCCTCATGCCTCACCAATCAGGCAGCCAGCAAAGAAACGAAGCGTTGAATAGGCTCTCCCATGACCGGAAGAACCCTAGCTGGAACAGTAAGAGAACTCTCTCCTAGCTCAGTGGTGCTGAGAGTACCCTCCTACGATCTCCACCTATGCATAACTGGCAGTAGGATGGACCAGCGGCGGGCATCGACCCTCCTGCGGGGTCAAGAGCGGGCGGTAGCAGCGACCATGGCCTCAACATACGGGTCAGATGAAGATGGAAAGAACCGAGCCCTCTTATGAGGTAGAAGTTGTGGATCACTATGAACACATGGTGGTGATGAAGCAGGTGGTGGAGTATGGGATGCCAAGGGCACACTGGTGGTCTGGTAGAAGAAAGTGGTAGGTGGTGGTAATGGGGAAGCAGTCACATGTGGTGATATAAATGGAACTGATGGTGGATGTGCAGAAGATGATGGTATGTCTGATGGTGGTGGTACAAAGGGAACAACAGGTGCACGCACTCATTTTCGAGCGGTGTGTTTGAAGACATGACCTTCCCGACACTGTCGGTAAGGTCGACCAAAAGGTGCAGGCTCGTATGGTTTAAGAACCCTAACTTTCCTACGCCGGCGACGAACCGGTGCAGATGGTGAAAGTGATGCAACAGAAGACATGGACGTATCGTCCTCAGAAGACTCGAACTGAGAGTGCTCATCATCGGCCTCTGAGTCGGTGGTGTAGTAAGCCCTTATGACGCTATCATAATTGTCGTTGGATAAGGGAGAGTAAACAGGACTGGCTGGGATGAGTGGAGTGGGTGCAACCTCCCCCTCCTCGAAGGTTTTGGTTTCACCAGAAGCAATAACTGGTGAGGCTGGGGCTGGACTCACAGGCACAGGCACAGTGGTGGAGAACATAGCGTCCTCAATCTCCGTATCTGAGGATAGGTCAATGGGGCGTGACTCTGACAACATGGTACTGTAACAACCCATAAAAATAATTATTATAAGCATAAGTTGATGTCATGTGGTAAATAAAGTTTAGTTAGTCGCGCATAATCTGTCTAGCAAATCTCAATGCCTTAGTAAATGATAAATGTAAATCATTAATCTTGTATCATGTAACATTTTACTAGTTATGTATTATCTATCAAGCAAATCTCAATACATATAGTTGGTATAAGGTAGGCACGGAGGGCGTAAAGTGATGGTGTAAAAATGGTCCATTTAAAAAATGTAGTTATAGTCCAATTTGTTTAAAACACAAGTTAGTTCTATATAACTGATAAGGTTTTAAAATGTACCTTTTTGAGGGGTTGTTTAAGCCCTTATTTGTTCACTTTTTTATCCGTTATTACTTAATATCGTTCATTTTCACTTTTTAGGTATCTTGAAGGCAAAATGCTGGAATGACACTTATTCGGACGAAAACGCACGAATATACGAAGAAAATGGCCAAAGTCAAGAATCGAGACACTCAGGCTGCTGGAACTGAAGGGGACGGTGTCAGGCACAAACTAGTGACGCCGTCGGACAACTTTTGTGACGGATCAGTAGCCAAATTGCCCATTTACAAGTGACGGCTTCAGGTTTTAAAAGAGTAGGGCGTCGTAACTCAGACGGCCTAGATTTGATCCGCACGACGTCGAGACGAAGGGACGGCGTCGAAGCATAAGGTGACGCCGTCGCAAGACTAACGTGGCCAAGACGAAACTCTAATGACGGCGACTGACGCCACAAATCAAAGGGTGACGCCGTCGCATGTGTAATCTTATATATAGAATCCAAATTTTTAGTTTTCGGTGTATAGTCTTTTAGAGTAAAACGTAAACCGAACCAAGGTCTGTCTTGTACAGTATTTTAGGGTTCCATACCCTATCTTACATCAAGATAAGTGTTTTACTTCATTAATTTAATTATGTCTTCAATTAATTATGAGTATGCTTGCATGTTTCCCATGTCCGACTAATTTACTTGTGTGTTTGCTTAGGGAATATGAAACTTAATTATTGAATATTGATTGGTTGTCTCTTATCTTAATTGTTAATGATCTAGTATTGCGATAGGTCATCCGTTGTGTAATTAATGCTTGATTAATCTTTGTGAACCTTAGCTTATAGTACCTAGAGTCATTGTAGGCTAAACCATCCGAAGAGTACCTTAGTGTTAAGTTTATAAATCATAGAGATTTTGTAGGCAATAACCTTTGGTAGTTTCAAAGAGTTAGGGATAAACGCATACCCTACGACCTTAGACACACAACGCGATTAAGAATAAGGACGTGACAATTCAACCATCAATAGGAGATAATTAAGGAGTAATAAAACCTAAGTAAACACATCTTTAAATCATCATACGAGCACACAATAATTAGACATAGACTACCCACTAGATTAGATAATTAGATAAGTAGAGTAATCGGTAGAAATACCAACCCCCCAAATCCAAACCCCGAGATTCGTACCTTTCCATTTCCTAAAAACATAAAAAGATAAAAAATAATCTTCCTCAACCCCAACCTTAGCATAGTAACTTCTCATTAGCATTCCTATTCCCCTAGAGAACGATATCAATTCCCGTGGCTTACCCTAATACTACACTACAACGATTAGGTTCACTGCCTAGGGTGTTGAAAAACTTGCTCGACGAAAAGGAAGTTCCTTTGACCTCGAACGACGCGTGTAGCATTATCAATAACCTACTGTAACACCCCCAAAATTTCAACATAGCAGCGGAAGGCTAATTGGAGCATTACTTAGAGGATCACAATCATAAATCATAGAAAACGATTCTAAAAGAGACATTTTGATAAAAAGTCGTTATCATTCAAGGAAAACTCATTGTTTTGGTTACAAAAGAGATACCAAATAGTTTAAGATACACAAAATCAAATGGTAACTTTATTTAGCGCTAAACTAAAAAGGTCTTGGATGCCCGCTCCGTGCCCATGGGATCTCTTCAGTTATTACCTGAGATAAACATGCTTAAAAAGTTCAACAATAATGTTGAGTGAATCCATAGGTTTAAAGTTAATCAGTTGAACACAAGATAAAGGATGATAATTGCTTTGGAGATAATTAATCATGGAAAAGCAATTACTATTGCCCTAATATCATGACACCAAGACTCAACTGCATACATCAAATACTGATGTACGTGGTATTTACCCCCAAAAGAGGTAATTGCCAGTTACCTATTGAAATTCAAATATAATGCGCCCCGTTATTTACGATAACCAATACGAGGTCGTTAATCCCCATAGTACTATCCACAAAATTTGCGTTCACTCGCGGTGACTAATGGTTCATGATGTAAGGGTCTTTTGGCAAAGTATTTAGGCAATAATAATAATTAGATAAACATACATTTGCAAAAGACTTGTGTTCTGGTTTATAGCATGTACCTCCCTCGCAGGGATTGGAAAATAAGTAAAAACGAGGCTATGAACTCACTTCAGTGGTAATGGTAAAGTATGACAAAATCAAATGGCAAGTCTCAGAATTCTGGTAAACATTTGGTTCACGACCCCAAAAGGTAATGTTTTGGAAAATGGTTTAGTTGTAAGGTACTAGTATCGTTTCTATTTGTGTGGAAATGCTTAAAGTTCAAAAACAAAATGTTTACTACAATATTTGAGTTATTTATTCCATAGAAAAATATGTATTTATATATTCCAAATGTTTTTCGTAAATGGTCGTTGTTAATAAAAATATTGTCTAATAATTATAGGTGTTAAATGAATATTTATTTTATTTGTTTTAGTATCAAGTTACAAATATATGTATGTACATAGATTTATCATAAATAAATCGTTATTAGAAAATAATTTAAGTTATAAATATATATAGTCGTCGTAATACTCGTAAATACAAATCTTATACATATTCGGCATTAGTTTATGAAATATATAAAGTTTTCAAAAAGTTTTTGAAGATTTACACTTTTAACCCCTAAGTTTTAAAAAGTTACACTTTATACCACTTCGTAAGACATTTTTGCAAAACTAGTCCTTAACTAAATAATTTCCCTTTTTACCCAAACTTACTATTTTTAACAGTTTTAACCCTCATCCGAATCCACTTTTCAGTTTTAGTCCAAATATAATAATTTTACAATTTTTACCCCTAAGGTTCAAACGTTTTGCAAAACAAGTCCAAAATACATTTTACACTTAAAAATCTTCAGTTTATGATATTTAATATTTTTACCCCATGCATATTTTCTGTTTTAAGACCGCTAGTTTCCCTATTGACAATTTATACCCCTACGTTTCAAAATATTTTCAAGTTTAGTCCAAAATGCGTTGTATAATTTAGTTTTCTTTCCGTTCTAACAGCTTCTTTAGCTTATCTAAAGCTTATTCAGCAGCTTATTGTGATAAAGGGCCTGTTGGTTGGCTTATTGGGCCTTATGGCCCATTAAGAGTCCGTTTGGTTTTTAAAAACATACGTGACATTCGCATGGTTTAAAAAGGATTCCAAAGTGTTTTTAGCTCATTCAAACTGCTTATCAGTAGCTTATTGCCCAACGTAACATGAGGTTTTTAAGATATAAATAGTTTTAAGATATAGCGTGACATGTTTAAATGAGATGATTTGCCATAAAAAAGTGTTCTTTCACCCACACAAGCCTTAACGATACTAGATGACACGCAACATTTTGTTTTTATATATAAATGTAGATGATCATGCACATGAAGGGTCCAAACAACATGGCTAACGTGTGATATAGATTTAAAACTACATATAGGACATGAATGGTTTAATTGAAAAGGGAAGTGTGTACTTACAACACCTCTAGGGGTGGTGGTGAACACGAATGGACAAGTGTACGAGACCAAAGTATCCTTAACCCTTTCCAATTTTTTACCCTTACCCTAACCCGATCGTATACTCTTTTAAACCTTTGTTTTAAAACCAAGTATTCTACTTCCTCCCTTTGTGACTCCAATGGTAGATGAAAGTGTAAATGTTGAGTGTGAGAGCTTGTGAGGAAAAAAAATGACCAAGTGCTTAAGCTTTTATAGCCAAACTAAGGCATGGCTCCTTGTATATTTTTATTATCTCTCGCCTATGATTAAAAAAAAGAAATAATTACATGTTTGGTCCCTATGGTTTACCCTAAATAACAAGTTTAGTCCCTAAGTCATTTTAATTACATCACACATACCTATTTTTGAAACATGTTGCACATTTAGTCCCTATTATAGGAAATAGGGACTATCCGTGTAATAAAAATAATTACACAGATGATCCCTATTTTTTTAAATAGGGACTAAATGTGCAACATGTTTCAAAAATAGGTATGGGTGGTGTAATTAAAATGACTTAGGGACTAAACCTATTATTTGGGGTAAACCATAGGGACCAAACATGTAATTATTTCAAAAAAAAAGCAAGAAAGAGTTGAATGTAACAAGCATGGTTGAATTTCAGCATGAAAACGGGGCACGTTTGAATGGTCATGTCAAAGAAAATTGTAGAAAACATATTATCCTTGGGTTAATAAGGTCAAATATGGTCAAAGTAAAGTTTATATATTAGTTTAATAGTTATAGGGTGGCTTAGAGGGAGTTTTTGTCTCATTTGGTTGATGTCCCACACAAAGAAACCATCAACTAGACATGTGTTTGTGTCGTGTATGTGTGAGGATGTGTTGATAAATAAAGTGTTGTGTTGCGTTTGTTGTTTTAACGAGTAGAAAGAAAGAAAAAAAGGGACACAACAACAATCTAACATAAGTGGTAATGGGCCAATGGTTTGGGTCCAACAACATTAGGGTGCGTTTGGGTTTATTTGTAGCAGGCCAAGCCCAATGGTTTTGTAGTGTGATTGGTTTATACGAGCCCAACATGAAATGTAATAAGGGGTCCGTTTGGTATATTAAGCCTATCAAGGGAAGAAATTAAATAAAAAACTTTATTTAATACATTAATTAAAAAAAAATTATTATTATATAAGGAGTGGTAAATTTGATCAGGTTAAAATGATTCAAGTCGCGTTTGTCATTTCTAGAATATGGTGTGCGTTATATTTGCGAGATGGTTTATGAAATTGATGTTAAAAAAATTGTGGTGCCAAAACTGGTATTAATTCGTAATTACATTGATAATGACATGGTGATTTTCAGGTGTTTAATGGAGGTTTCCCTTGAGTAACCATGTCAAGATCACCTCAACTTAAGATTAGTTCCTCGTATTTGCGTTAATTGAGTTGTTGTTAGTTTGTCTGAAACCTAGGTATATTGTCCTTAAGTAGTTGTCCCTATCCCTCTACTTGTCAACTTTAATTTATTTGCATTTTTATTTCATTTTTGTTTACTTCATCAATCCAATCCAAAAACCTGAGAATTTACATGCTTCCTAATAAAATATAAAATATCAAAAACAACCCTACCTCGTAGAGCATTAGGATTCCGCTTTTATTTCCTCCTAGCTATTCCCCTAGAGAACGAACTTCTTCCGGGTATTTGATATACTTTGCTAAATCGATTAGATATACTGTCTAAAGGTTGAAAGCTTGACCTTACGTCAATAATGGCCGTGAAATTCTTAACGAGTTTAAATGTTAAATGAATACATGGTAGTAGAAATTCCACTTAACCAATTTAATGTTTCAAGATACTATCCTACACCTTTAAAAGTTTAGGGGACTAAACTTTTAGAAACATCAATAACAAGACCATCAATAAGGTTAAAAATTGACAGAAAGCCACTATAAGTTCATTCACTAGGCATCCTGTGCCATGCCCAGTGAGTAGCCTAATCCCTATTAGAAGAGGTATAACGATCAGACACAATTGCAGTAAGAATATTGATTTACTAAAGGTCCTGAGCGTTTGATCCAATTATGTGCCACACAAGGGTATTTTTACAATTTCACATTTTTTCATCGTAATCTCGTTGAGATCAATACTCAAAAAATTCACATTGGAACAGGGCCGCAAATGAATTTTGATGCCCCGAGCGAAATTGAAAAGAGGCTCCATCAAAACTAAAAAGAAACTTAAATGTGTGCATAAAAGGTGTTCATTTATAACAATTTCTTATAATGAGTCCTCTTACTGACCGTTTATTTATTGTGGCAAGATTAGTTGTATTTAACTAATGAGATTTACAAAGAAGAGGTAGTCGGATATATAGCATATATAAGTACACAAAATAAGGCCCCTTAGATTGTGAGCCCCTGTATGACCGTACCACTTGCACACCCTTTTCGCCGCCACTGCATTGGAACAACATTTAACAACTGAGACGCAAAGACCATTTGTTGAAAAAGACATCACTTACGCGTATTTATATATAGAAAAGCTCAAAATAAATAAGAGAGCTCAAGAATTACGTGTTTAACAAACCGAGCTAAAATAGAGCTTTATTTAGTTTAAGCTCATCACCAAAATGAGCCGAGCCAAGGCTTGTGAAATTTGTCACGAGGCAAGCTCAAGCAAAAATGTAAGCCTCGAAACAAGCTCGAGCTCCATAAATTCAACCATTTGAATTCGAACTTTGATAGTCTTAGTGTTGGACTTGGGCTCGACTAATTTCTGTATATTTAGGCATCTAATTTCTGTTTTTTAGAACTTACATAATTACTTCTGACCATATTTTACACAATCTTCTTTTATCAAAGTAAATCATATCTACTAAATAAACTGTTTATCAGGGACGGATCTAGGGGTTTCTGTTAGTGTATATAAATCACATGAATTTTTCTTTCGTAGAGCAAAATTGTATTAAAAAACATCCCCTTATTTTGTAGAATGCACCTTGTGTTAAAACCACAAAGATTAGTCATGAATACTATTTGGTCAAGGCAAAAGCATGTAAACTTATATAGCCCAAAAACAACATTAAAAGAACCCATATATCTCAAGTCAGCCCAAATAAATTTTAACCACCGCCAACCAGTACCGCCCCGTGGCCATCTTTTTGTCCAAGAAACAAAAAACACACAAATTCGGTTCTGCATCTTACATTTCGTCATAGTGTTACAAAATCAAACGGGGTACTAGAAGCTGCTTCAATCTGTACCAAAGGTTTTTAAAAAAATTTAGTTACTTATTTTTAGTTCTCATTTTCTTTTTTTTTGTTTCTTGTTGTTTGATTGGTTGGATTACTATTGTGTTTGATGTTTGGTTATGTATGAAATGAGTATAAGATTGTGTAATTTGAGACTATTTAGGTAGTGTTTGGGTAAAAGCTCATTTGAGGTTTAATGGCTTAAGCATACCGACACACTTGTTAACGAGTGCTTATTCAAGGCTAAAAGCCATTAGCTTTTGTGATAAGCTTACCTCCGAGTAGGAATCTCGCATATTATAGGAAAAAGAAAATGGATATGCAACTACCTTAGACTTTATGTAAGGAAGATTGCAAATAAGAGTTGATCCTGTAATTGCAATTGTAAGATTAGGATCCCGACTCATCTTATGAAAAGGAAAACTACGAGATAGCTATGCCCTGCCTTTCCTCTAAACGCGCTGGCAACAGGCTTTTATCAATTTCAGGCCAACACCCGAGCCTTTATGTGATTGTTTATTTAAGTGCTTATCTGCTTCTTATTAGCAGATTTGAGTGTTTAAGTAAAATATCTTTAATCCCTTATTTTAGAGTAAATACACTTAAAGATTAGCAGGTTGTACGCATATAAGCTGTTTACAGTAAGCAATCCTGGTTACGCCCTAAGGCGGTGTTCGGGAGTCTATTTTAGATACCAGCTTGATAATATTCAAGTGTTTGTCCACTAGTGAATAAGCATATAAGTTGTTTCATCGGAGCACTAAAAATCTGCCGTATAAAAAAGCACACAGGCACATAAATAAGCAATCTCAGGGACTCTCTAATGATTAGAACCATTTAGGTAGCTTTGAGCTCTTGGATAAAAGCAAACTGTTTATAATTAGTGGCTTATTTGATTGTGAAATAATCAGTTTAGGAGTTCCTTTCACACAACTAATCCAATTCCGTTTATTTTACCTCATAAATCTGATAATTAGAATTTCCACACACCATTGTGCTCCGTTTTAACATTTGTTTTTGGTAAAGGGGTATACCCTGGCAAACTTAAACCACTATTACATATTTACATGAGATAATGACATTGTGTGACAATATAGCAAAATAAAAAACTGCTATCCAAAAAATCCTATATGATTGTGGGAATACCGTAAACATACCCACCTAACATAACAGACCACTAATTATAAGCACCAAAACAGAACGCAAGAAACTCTGAATTCTGGTACCGTAGGCATGAACTTGAAACACGTAAGTTTAAGTCGAACCACTTATAATATTTGTTTGCCCGGTTGTTATCTTGTACGCCCCCCTTTCTTGAATAAGAGCAATGCTACATCCACAAAGAGTTTACAAATTATACTCACAAAATAACTTGGCATGTGTAATGGTCCAATCATTTTGCATCACAATCTCTCTTTCTTCTTTCTTAGCCTCTGCAATTGGTTGCCAAGTCATTGTATGGATATAGACATATAGTTTTGTAAACGTTTTGTGGATATAGCATTTCTCCTTGAATAGTCTCTTATTTTCTTTTTGCTATTTATTATAGATCATTCCTACAAACGTTAGACTTCTTACAATGCTTACTATTGATTTTTCCTTGCATCTGGGTTCAAGGAATTCCACCATCTCTTGCCACTTATGTGAAACTCCATCTATCTGCGCATAGGATTTGATGTAGTTCTAAAACTTGTTTTGGGTATGAGCATTTAAAAATAAGTGTGTTAGTGAGTCCATTTGACTTCTTTAACAAAATCACATCGCGTTCAGGCTGTGAATGCTATCCCATACCTTTAGAAAATAAATATGTTTCGTTTTCACATGAGAAAGCCAGAAAACTATATCATGTATTGCATTTTGTTACAATTGATTTTATGTTTCTGTGTATTGCAAACGCATAGCCAATTTGAATAAATAATCGCAAACACCCCCTTATGGTCAATAAGCAGATTAACAAAGTTAGCTAAGTCAACTTACTTCTGATAGAAATGTATAACTATGCAACTCTCTGTAACTTCAAAGTTTTTTTTATTTATATTGTTTAAGTCGTCGCATTGAAATGCTCAGGAAAACACCCCTATGATTGGTATGCCTCTTAATGGGGATTGGTTACTAGTTACTCTTAATGTCAATCTATGTTGATGGTTTATATTCTAGCAATGTTTGGTTTTCGTAGTGGGTTATAACTTACAAGTGCCTGTTCACATGGATACGGCAAACATTTCATTTCAAAGTTTGAGACCAATAAAAGATTATCTGATTATCTGTTATCATTGTTAAAAATTAATTAATCATCTAATTTCGGTATGCAGGGGAAATTACAAAAGGATAAGAGACCATAAACTTAATCTTGAATAGATCATGCAATGGTAGCCTCAAGGGTACAGAAGTTATCTGGTGTACAGAAGCAAGTTCTTTCATTATACAGGGGTTTTCTTAGAACCGCACGCTCTAAACAACCAGAAAACCGGACCCACATTGAATCACTTGTATCAGCTGAGTTTCGTCGAAATGCACAAATGATTGATCGCAAGAATTTCCTACATATTGAGTATCTTCTTCGCCGTGGTAAGAAGCAACTTGATCAACTTAAAACCGTTGATTCTGTTAGGTTATCTTCATCTAATGTAGAGTTATCCGATACTAATAGACCGTAAAATTATATCTAATTTCACCAACTGTTGTCGATGATAGTTGATTTTTCAATATTCGTTAAATAAATATAAAGGAACTTACCCAGAGATGCCTGGTCTTGTTGGATTAAGATAATGTGATTATCGAACCGTTTGATTTGGTTTCATGATGTAACCATTGTTTAAACAGGGATCTTTTAACCTTTCTTACGCTTATGTTGTTCCATGCTATTCGTTAAAATATTTGAATTTATTTCAAGAACAAGAAGTTAATTGCAGTTATTTTTCTATAGCTAATTATATGCAATGTATATATCATGCTACAATGTTTATGGAAAGATAGGAGGTTGCTTATTCTGTTTAGAAATTTAAGACTTCATAGAGATTTATTGGAGCTTGATGTTTATGGTTATCACTGTAAAATAATGTGAAAAACATGAGCAGACTAAAACAGGGGTATGATAATATCAGTCTGAACCTTCAAAATCAACTGAACAAAACTACCACTGGCCACCTGGACTAGTTCTTAGTTCTAAAATTTTACAAATTAAGTTCGGGTATAGGGTATTTCCAAAAAGCGGATACAGTTTTTGTTAATACATTACTTGTATTAGTTTTCAATAGTTACGACATCATATGTAGGGGCGTATATAAAAACGTGATATATTGTTTACAGTTTTTATAAACATATATCACTTAAGTTGGTTTGTTGAACACCGGTAGATCATCCTTGTTTTGGTCACGAATGGTGCTAGATGGGTTCAAATTCATATTACTGATTGACAAATTTGAGTTCAATCAAGACGAGCTGGATCAAAAAACGACAGTAGCATCAACATCTTCTAAAAGCGTAGTCAATTAGACAACCACAACTCAATGGTGGACCAAGGATAGTTGTTGTAGCTTCCTTCTTTGTACTGCTTGTACTTCAACTTTACAAGTTTTGTACTACTAAATTCTTTCTTGCAATATTCTTCACCTACCTAAGATATTTTTTTGTATGTAATAATCGTTATCAATCAACAAGTATATTACCGAGGAAATCGACTGCTTTAAGTTTTAGAATACGTTATCATGCATTTTAATCACTCTTGACGCTTAAAACTTTAGAGCCCCTCGGAAAATGGAGGCTCTGTGCTATTGAGCACTCTGCACCACCTCAAATCCGGCCCTGTATATTAATTAGTCTTGGTCTCGTTTATATATTATGCCACATGGTCATTAATAGTGACTCGAACATATCCATCAAACGTGTGCGTTTGTGTTATATCTAAAATAAAACGTATTCTTCAAAGGCGTGCATCTTGTGTTATATCTCAAACACGTTTGTATGTTACACACGTCACGGCATATACTTTATTTGTTACTCACTCAAACCTAATCAAATGACTTTCATGCATGTAAAACCAAATTCCCTATCATAAAAATGTTAATCCACTGTTTGCACAAAACATTCAAACAACTTTTTAAGATCATTCTGAATGCGTTCCTTGTAGCGAGTTCATTGTTTCATTTCATCATGACAAAAACAAATATTTATCAAGTGTGTTGTCACTAAAAGAATAAGTTGGAATGTAAACACTGATTTGATCCAATTGTTTGATATAAACATGTATATTTGTATGATATTTACAACCACAAGTGTACTTAAAAATCTAATTTTTAACCGATCAAGAATCTACATAGAGAAACAATCACTACTAGCGGCCGTGATGGTGGTGGAATGGGATTTAACTGGCGGGGCGACTCTTGAATGATCACCAACCCCTTCCCATCGTCGCCTGTGTGATGGTCGAGGCAGATCTTCAGGCACAATTGTCTCCAGAGAATTCAATTGCCATGCTGGGCACATTCTTTTACCACTCCACCTCTTTCCCTTTGCCTTCGACTCTATAGCGGCCTTTGGTTCCATAGCAACCGCGTAGTCATGGTTATTTCCAATGCCCTCCAATTGTAGACCAATAATCACAGTTGCTATCCCAACTACACATCGGTCCCTCCAAGAAATCTCCCTCTTTGGTCTACACAAACACAACCAGAAAATGTCAAATACAAAAGCAATTTCATTTTTTCTTCACATTTTGTATGCACAAGCTTTGAAGATATTACAAAAAATATTCGTAATACAAATGAGTCATGTCTTATATGACATGTATATTAATATCATACGTGGTTAACTTGACATACATACCTGGCAGACAACGGTGGTTGAGTGGTGGTGGGAGAGGCGGCTGTCGGTGGCCGAGAGTTGAAACAGCATGTTGTTGTTAAGGCCATCTTTCTTATTCTTCTATGTGTTGAGGTGAACAATTTTGTCCAAAAGTATGGGAGGTGATCAGCTTATTCAAGTCTTTTTATAGTTGAGGAGTCATTGGTCAAGTACTTAACTATCGCCGAAGCTATAGTCCGTCCACATGGGTTGGACCCACTCAACATGTATTAGTTAATTTCTAAGCAAAACAAATACATCATATATTATTGCCTGTTTGGGTAAGGTATGAATTGGGCTTATGATTATTTTGTATAAGTGGTGTATGATTTATATATCATAAGCTTATAAGTCTTTATCAAGTGTTTGGCTTAGCTTACTACGATTAATAAAATAGATTGACGAAATAGTCTATCAATATTAATTATGGGTGTGTTTGGTAAACATAGCAGTGAGCTGTGAGCAATAACCACAGCTCACAACTTTTTTAAAGAAGTATTGAAAAAATTAGCATTTTTAAAAAATAACAAAGCTCACCACTCATTTGTCAAATGAACAATAAAAATCAAAAAACTCATTATTCATCGCTTATCATTCCAAAAGTTTTCGGCTAAACATAAGCACAGGTGTCAATATTAAATGAGGTGACACCATTTTTTTTTTTTTTTTTTTTGTGCTCTATCACCCTTAAATAATCACAGAGTTAAGGCTTATCAAAACCTTTAAGCTCATAAGCCCACTCATATAAACTTAACCAAACACTTAAATTAGGTTATTTAACACATATAAGCTAATAAGCTTATAAGTTTGGCTTAATAATTGTGTTAGCTCAACAGCGAAATGAAATGATGTAAAAGGGGTATTATGTAATTACTAATAGAACATATTAAATTAATCTACGTATTACGGAGTATATCACTTTACATATATACAACTTGCATTGTGATATATTGGACGATAACATTGATCATAATCAATTAATCATGCATTTAGTCCTGCACTGTTGGTGACATGCAGCGTATAGCACAAGCAAACATTATTAGTTCAAATCATATTCCTTGTATCCATTTAACAATGGTTTTACGCGATTTACTACTCCTATTAGTTAGTTGTGAGACCCGTCGGTAAAGAGCACCCAAAGTGGATCTTTCTTCAAAAATCAACTTTAAACAAAAAATTTGAAAATCATCGCAACACCTATTCTTACTTTTTTTTCCCGCAATTAATTCATAAGGAGCGGGGGCTTCTTTACGTTCGGCCGTTGATAGACGGAGACTAGGGGAATATGCTTGCACGTTTCCTTTTGGAATGGATCACTTAATTTTGGAATTAAAAGCTAATCTATATGGAGCGATCACTTTCCTTTTATTAGATGCACTGGATTTTAAAAAAAATACAAAATAACATTATCGCACAAGCCAATTAAACACAAAAACATTTATCGTGGCATATAGTCAAACATACAGGAGCACAGTCAATATGATATAGTAATACTAGTAATAAATAATAAACTTAAATACATATATATGATTTTTTAAAAGAACTATTAACATCATTAAAAAAAAGAATAATGAAAAAAGTATTATTTGTTATTATTTCGCTCATGGGTGTAAAAATTTTTTAACTTTTACAAGTCTTATCTTTCAAATTCATCATCTTTAGGGTCTTATGTGACGTTTTTGGCCTAAAAAAAAAAATTTCTATTAGCTAAGAGGAGCAAAAAATATCCAAAAATTTCGCAAAATACCCTAAAGAGGATGAATTTGAAAGTATAATACCCACAAAAGCAAAAAAATTTGTTCGCTACCCACAAGAGCAAATGATGTCAAGTATAATACTTTTTTTTTAATTATTTGCCCTTAAAAAAACTAAATAATCACCTCTCTCAAGAAGAAAGAAAAGCTTATATGCTTAACTCGACAGAAAGGTAGCGAACTTAGGGTTTAGAACATGCTTCTAACATCAAAAAGATTTGTTATTTCCTAAGATAAATAGAAGTTGCAAGTTAATAAAATGTTCTTAGCTATATGGGCTTTTATGTTTTAACTTATTTGATAAGTTTATGAGTCATTTTAAAGGGCTTTTGAACTTTATTTGTATACGTTCTTAACGAGGAATAAGGCTACCACGCGTTGCACGGAGCTAATTTGAATATGATATTTGTTCTAAATTATCTTCAGTTTGTTTGATGAGGAATTAGACTTCCGCGTGTTGTGGTGGAGCTAATTTGTTCCAATTGTTACGTCTGGTTTTTAGTTTTAGATTTTTATGAGTTTGGCTAGATTATATACGAAATGGTTGTTACTTGAATGTTTGATGTATATATAAGATGTTTCATCACTTGCAAATGTATACTTGTATATCTATACTAGTTATAATGCATCTTTTACCTTTCCTTTTATTAATTTTTTAAGATTTCCTAATATAGAACTTTTAAGCAAATACAAATAAAAAAGCATAAGTTACAACTATTTGAAGCACAAATAAAACTAAAAAACACTATTCAACATAGACAATTAATACACTATTTAATTTACCCTTTCATCAAAATATACAATCATTTAATCACAATGAACAATCTAATCAAGCTACTAAGCCAAGCACTTAAAAATAAAGCCAATAGGCTGCCCACAGTGGTCGGTCGACCGAGTCGCCGCCATTGCAGCATGATGGTCGAACTGGGTCGGTCGGTTCCAAAATTGACGAAGGGTTCATCCTCTCGACCGATAACTCACTCAACTAAAAAACAAAAAAAGTGAACCGTTACATTATTGAAAAAACATTTTTAACTTTGTAAGATTTTCTTTTTGTTTGTTTGTTAGGCTACCCACTGTTCACTCTCCAACTCACAGTAATAAAAAAAAATCTACCTAGACTCGAAAACGAAAAAGAAACTAAACAAGATCTCCGTTATTATTATTTCTAAATTAATTGTTAAAAAAAAATATGGTCGTATAACATCATATTACCAGAAAATTCAGTCACAGGATACCCGCCGCCGCATCGCGCAAATACCCTGCTAGTATAATATGAGGGATTAAACATCTTTAAGATTTTACATCATACATTTTATTTAAAATCCTAAGAAGTTTAATATCTCATCTTATATACGAAATGGTTGTTACTTGAATGTCTGAACATTTTATTTATCTGCTTCTGAACATTTGTATCATCATAATCCGTAATGTGAAAAACTAGAAGGGGGGGGGGGTTGAATAGTTTTTCCGATTTTAAGTTAGTTTCAAAAACTTTAGATTCGATGTTATGTGAAGTCGTATGGATGAAGAGAAAGTATAGATATAAAAGTAATGCAAGTAAAGAAAGCAAGTAAAGTAAATGATAGAAATGACATAACCGATTTATAGTGGTTCGGCTACAAGGACACCTTCCTTTCCCTACTCCACTCCCCGAGTCACCTACTCGAGAGTTCAAGCACTATGTCAACAAACTCCTTCAACTCGGCGGAGAAGCCTTCACAATGCCGCTTACGCTTTTTCCGGTACAAAGCTAAATACCGAGTCCTTAACAAGGAGGACCAAACCAACACTACTATAACACAGCAAATATGTAAAATATGAAATACAAGATCTTCGCTACAGAAATCTTGTGGAGGAAAAAATCAATCAAGGACCCCTTGCTTGGATGACTTGTAGAATGCTCGTGATCTCGCCTTAGAGAAGGACCTATATGAGAATCACAACAAAAGAAAGAAGAACTACTCTCTAGTCAAGTGATCTTAGGTTAGAAGAATGTAAGAATATATGAGAGAGTTTGTAAGAAGAGGGGTGAGTTACAATGAACAAATGGCTCTCTATTTATAGACAATTTCTTGCTACTGTTGCACGGATCTCACGGATCCCTTGCCTGAAGGATCCGTCTAGTGTAAACGGAGGGATCCGTGAGACGCTCCTGTTTGCCCATGGGTTTTTGGGTTATGGGTCATGGGTCATGGGTCCTAGACTTTGGACCATGGGTATCTAAGTAGATACAATGTATCTAAAAGATGCAATGCATCTAGAAAATGGGTTATGGGTTAACTCTATGGGTTATGGATATGTTCCATGGGTATGGGTCATGGGTTATGATTTTTACCCATCCTAATAAACTATTATAATAAATGAATTATTACAACAATTTATATTAAATGACTATATATGTAGATGATTTAAAAAGTAACATGTATCCTTATAATTTTACTTATGATAACATTATATTTGTTATCAACAAAACACACAAAGATCACTAAATATTAATAAACGTTTTTACGATTTATTTGTATTAACAATCTCCCCCTTTTTGTCGAAACAAAAAGTAACCCTAATGAAGAAATAAAGTGTGCAAAAATAGTCCACGTATCTCTAACTCCCCCTTGACGGTAGCTTCCCCTAGAATAGGGCGTCAAGTGAGAAAATATAAAAACCTACAAAGAAAAAGTTAGTAGTAACATGCATAAATAATCTTGTGATTGACGAGAAACAAGATTGGGATCCAAGGTATGTAAACAGAGTCTTGTAATAAAATAACAAAATGTAGTGGTATATATGCCACATACAAACATGTAAAACTAAGAACAAGGTTTGTTCTTTAAAATGACTCAAAAGAAAAACTAGAGAAAATAGTAATATTATTCCTTCCATGTTTGCATAATGTTAGTGATGGAGGTTTTGGTGAGTTATGATGTTGATGCGATCAAGGATGTGGTTAAGTATGAATCGTATTTCTTCCTTAATTTCTATTGCAAGTTCCCTAGTGGATTGGCAATGTTCAAAATGTAAATGATGTGGGTAATATGTGTGGAAGTTTTCCGGGTTAGTTTGATTTGTGAGATGCGGAAGATGTGGTGGAAAAGTTGGAAAATATGGATCAAAATCCGGAATGTTTGGAAGTGGTGGTGGAAAAAACCTAGATGTTCTTGTAAGAGAATGGGAGCTAAAGGTGGTGAAGTTACAAGGTCTTTGTAAATTATGTTTGGAGATGTGAGAGGTGTTAAAAAGACTAGTTCTTTTGGGTTGATTTTTTGGGATCTTGTTGGAGTATTAAGGAGTTCCAATAGAGTGAATTTAGGTGGAGACTTGATAGGTGATGATGGTGGTGTGCTTGTTGGAGATGAGGGAGGTGCTACTATGGAACCATTTGGTGGTGAAAGGGTAGTTGGTGAAGAACTATTTGACAATGTTTTTGCTAAACAACAAGGCCGGATGCTAATTCGTGCGGGTGGTGATACTACGGAAGGTGGTAGGATAAAATTTTGGAATTCTTGAAGAGGATTGTTTGTACTAGGTGATTCATCTATGTTGGAGGATCTTTTGGATGACATGATGGTTCTTTGTGAGGTTGAGAGTGATGAAGATGCAAGCATTTTGGGAACCTTATTTATAGAGAAAATAATGCATTATAATGAATGTTTGACCCAAAATGTGGACTAAAATCTAATGATTAGATATGAATTTAAGGCATGTGATCATGAAAACACAAGCATTAAGAAACATATTCATTAGTAAAAAGGATAAAATGATGAAAATATAGAGGTTTTTAGCCAAAGTGAGAAAAATAGAAGAGAATTTCACACGTCTCACGGATCCCACGGATCCTTCCTCGAGGAACGATCCAACGTTAATCTTGAGATCCGTGGTACGGTGATTCGAGTGACTTAAAATTTTCTTTTTGGAAACATTTGTGCCTAGTATGTGCCTATATGCAAACCATTTGGAGTTGCGGTTATCTCGACTCCTAAAAAGAAAAGGAAAATAGACTAGAAGTGAAAAAGCATACTATTATGTGAGATAACCCGAGTGCTCCTAATTGATTGTTACTTAAATGAATGTACCCGAAAACACATATTAGTTATATGTTCCCTTTAGCATTCAAAAGACATGAGATGTAATGAAAACGGGTTTTTACTTTGTATTAATAATGCAAAAGAGGTTTGTCCTAGACGTGAGAAATAGCTTTTATGAAAGTGATACGGGAAGAAGTATCCTTTTAGAAAGCATTTTGAAAAAGAGAGAAAAAAGAAAAAAAAAATCTTTGTTTGAAGAAAAACGTTTATCGTTTAGTTAAGAAAAATAAGTATGAAATTACATGTTTTGTAAATAAAATCTATCTTGGGTTTTGAAAATTCCTGTATTATTTGTGAGTTGTGTGTCAAATAGAGATCCTAGACTCATAAAAAAAAGGCTAGTGTTTACATACCTTGTAGAGTTTAAAAAAACTAATTACGACGATTGTTCCATAAGACCAAGACCAAGACGAAGCAAGTTGAATTGTTCCCGCTTCAATGGTTTGGTGAGGACGTCGGCTATGTTGTCTTCGGATGCTACCTTCTCAATAAAGATGTTCCCCTATTGAACATTGTCTCTTAAGAAGTGATGACGGTTCTCTATATGCTTGGTGCGAGAGTGCAACACCGGATTCTTGCTTTAGTCGATGGAACCTTTTTTGTCACATAGAATGGCTATGTTACTTAGATGAATGTCGTAGTAAACTAACAGTTGTTTCATCCATAGTGCTTGTTGGCATGCTTTGCCGGCGGAGACATATTCGGCTTCGGTTGTTGATATGGCCAATGCCGTTTTCTTCTTCGAGAACCAAGATGTTAAACAACATCCCATAAAAGTACATACACCACTTGTACTCTTTCGGTCAACATAATCACCTGCATGGTCAGAATCTGCGTATACAATAGTTTCTACCCCCGTACCCTTAGAATACCATAATCCTAATTGAGTCGTTCCCTTAATGTATCTAAATATTTTTTTGACCACTTCTAGATGTGATGTTTTAGGGTCTTCTTGAAACCTAGCACATAGACAAACACTAAACATGATATCCGGCCGACTAGCCGTAAGATAGAGAAGACTACCAATCATGCCACGATATTTTGTGTTATCAATGGATTCACCCCTTCATCTTTTGTGAGTTTAGTGTCGGATGACATTGGTGTTCTTATAGGTTTTGAATCTTCTAGACCAAATTTCTTTAACATCTCTTTTATGTATTTAGATTGATTAAAGAAGATACCATCTTCTACTTGTTTGATTTGTAGACCAAGAAAGAAACTTAGTTCTCCCATCATACTCATCTCAAACTCGTCATGCATGATTTTAGAGAAATCATCACACATGTCTTGACAAGTAGATCCGAATATTAAATCATCCACGTATATTTGAACAATAATTATATGTGATTCCTTTTCCTTAGTGAAAAGTGTATTATCAACTAACCCCATAGTGTAGTTGTTTTTGATTAAAAATGACTTGAGTCTATCATACCAAGCTTTTGGGGCTTGTTTAAGACCGTAAAGAGTTTTCTTTAATTTATACACATGTTTAGGTTTTTCAAAATCGATAAAGCCCGGAGGTTTAGTTACATAAACTTTTTCATAATTAAAACCATTTAGAAAAGCACTTTTAACATCCATTTGAAAGAGCTTAAGATCATTTGCACAAGCATAAGCAAGAAGTATTCTTATAGACTCTAATATAGCCACGGAGGCATAGGTCTCATCAAAGTCTATTCCTTCTTGTTGATTATATCCTTGGGCAACGAGTGTAGCTTTGTTTCTAGACACTACACCGTTTGCATCTAACTTGTTTTTATATACCCATTTGGTTCCTATTATGGTTTGATTACTAGGTGGAGGGACAAGTGTCCAAACATCGTTAGAAACAAATTTGATTTAACTCTTATTGCATAGCCATTACCAAACTTTCATCTTTTATGGCTTCTTGTGTATTATTAGGTTCTATGGTTGAGACAAAACAAAATAAGCTACTTTGGTTTTGGACTTGAGACCTTAAGGTTCTTTCATTTAACTTTCCTATGACCTTATCTACGGGGTGATCTTCAAATTCTTTAATATTGATGATTTCATTGTTTAATGGTTCATCTTCTTTGTTTGTATTTTTCTTTATTTCTATGGCCTCACTTTCGACTATCTCGTCATCGACAAGAGGTAGGGTAAGTTTGGGTAGACTCTCATCAAATTTTACGTTTAATGACTCTTCAACCTTCATTGTTTCTTTATTTAATATGACATAAGCTTTGCTATTAGGTGAGTAACCTAAAAAGATACCTTTGGTTGATTTAGGATCAAATTTAGTAAGGTAATCTTTAGTGTTAAGTAGAAAACATTTGCTACCAAAGACTCTAAAATGTTCTAACGTAGGCTTTTTGCCTTGAAGTAACTCGTATGGAGTTTTACCTAAAAAATGGTATAATTAAGACTCGGTTAAGTATGTACGTTGATGTATCAATGGCATTGCACCAAAACTTTTGAGGTATGGATTTCTCATTTAACATGGTGCGACTCATTTCTTGTAGGGTTCTATTCTTTCTTTCAACTACCCCATTCGATTGTGGAGTGCGAGGAGCCGAGAAGTTGTGAGTAATACCATTAGCGTCACAAAATGCTCCAAATTGCACTTCATTATCCAATTCCCTACCATGATCCGTTCTAATAGACACTATAGGACTTCCTAATTATCTTTGAATTTTCTTACTTAATATTTCAAAGTAATCAAACGTTTCAATTTTATTCTTTAAAAATTTAGTCCATGTGTACCTAGAGTAATCATCCACTATAACCAAAGTGTAGTAGTTGCCTCCATAACTTTGTATAGCGGATGGACCAAATAAATCCATGTGAAGTAATTCTAGACACTTAGTTGTAGAGACCATATTTTTAGCTTTGTGACTAGCATGGACTTGTTTACCTACGTTACAAGCATCACGAAAGTGATGTTCATATTTTAGTTTTGGTAGATCTCTTACTAGATCTTTGGATGATGGCGATTGAAGAAGTCGCATATTGGCATGACCCAATCTTTGATTTGAAGTATCATCCATAGAAGTAATACAAAGTTTGTCTTTAGGTTCATTACCGATTTTAATGACATAGACTCAATGTTTCATAATTCCTCTTCCAATAGTGATACCATTTTTCAATATCTTACTACCGCTTTTATTAAAAAGTACATTACACTTCTTATCACATATTTGTCCTATACTTAAGTGGTTAAAGTTTAGGTTTTCTACGTGACGCACATCGTTAATGGTTAGATATTTGTTAGAAATCGTACCTTCACCGATGATTTTGTTTTTGCTATTTCCAAATACCACATTTCCTCAATTGAAGGATTAATATGTGGAAAATAAATCTTTATTACTGGTCATGTGCCTCGTGCACCCACTATCCTTGATCCATTCATCCGGATCTAGGTCGACCTTTAAGCACACCTCGTCATTTGCCATGAGACAAATTTCTTCGTCCTCCTCCTCGCTCATTCCCCACGAACCACTCACGAACGCTTTTTGTTTGTCACGTTTGGGGCACTCACTAATAAAGTGATTAGGGTCCCCACATTTAAAACAAGCGCGTTCATCCTTTGCTTTCTTGTCATCTTTGCCTTTCCGTAACTCCTTCTTGTCGTCATATGGTTACTTGACATATCTTCCCTTTCTTCTAAAGAACTTTTTAGAATGTATTTCTATAGTTTGTTTTGATTGTAACTAACTCTAACGCTAATAATTTGGATAATTTGTTTTTTGTTTTGTTTTTTTTTGTTTAGATAAGTTTGATATGGATAGTTTGAGTGGTATTTCCGAGTATCTTCGCAATTTGGATGAAATGTTCAAAGATACCGGTAGTTCTTTGGAGAAAATTGGAAACATGTTGGAGAAGAGCAAGAAGGAGTTAGCCGTTGAAACGGAATGTTTGGAAGAAGTCGGGGAAAATAAAGTTTATGTTCCCAAGAAGAATAAGGTAGTGATATTCACTCAAGCACCTCTCACGGGGTATGACTCACCTTTCATGCTGTTTGGAACACCTTGTAGTGTCGAAGGAGTAAGTGCTTAGGATGCCCAACTTAACATGGCATATGGGGATAACTACATTGTTGACAAGGTACTTGACAAAATTGGCCATGTTCGGCTAGATTACGAAGGGTATGGAAGGAAAATTGTCAAGAATCTACGCATCTATATCCATGGCCATATCTTTGAGGTTGATTTTGTGGTTTTAGAAGAAGGTAATGCAGATGAACCGGATGTTTGTTTTGGACGTGATTTCCTAGTGACGACTAAGTGCCAATTGGGCTTTGCTCTTGGTAAAATGAGAATCAATATTACGGATTTAGAGGAGGAGAAGAATGTGAATGATATGCTCACGGAGTTGTGTGAAAACATGGAGTATGGTAAGAAGGAAAATGTGGAGGTTGTGAAGATGGGAAAAGCGAATAGGAAGAAGACTTCATCGAATAAACTCACTTCAACCACTTCCACCACCAAAAGCCAAGATTACACACCATCACCACCAAATTCACCAAACACCTTTAAGCCTTTGACATAAGAGCAAAAGGAGGCTATTCTAGATGTAACGCCCCGACCCGACAAGGGTAAAGGAATCACAAGTAATGGTGTCATATCTAAGCAAACATAAATATCCAAAAGAAGTCTTAGCATAAATACTGAAATAATTCAAGTCAAAATGACTTCAATACATAGGTCCCAGCGGAAAAATAAACTCCAATAAAATATCTGAAATAGTAAAGTCTTAAATGGCATCATAAAATCAAAGCTAAATATCTCTAAGTTAAGTCCACTCAAGACTCATCCCAAAGCAAAACCCGGCTCAATGCTTAGATACCGCGGAAGAAAAGAAATGCGGTGAGCTTCAAAAGCCCGGTGAATGATATACAAGCAAAGCGAATCGAAACGAAAACGAATACGGAATATAGTGAGCGAAGATCGCAAAATCATAATCATATTGAAAGTATAAATCGAATTATCGAATAAGTTTTATAGTTAACTACCTCGAGCCCGAAACAAATATCAGATCATAATCATATTCATATTCACACAAGGCAACATTTTGTAGGGAGACCTACGAGTTATGAAGGACATGCATGCACGCAGCATCAATCATCGATAATATATAAAATATAACATATAACATATACCGGATAACGGATCTAGGATGCATCCATCGCCCACAAACATATATTGGTCATATAATATAACTTGAGCTCATAACGAGATAACGAGATAAGGGGCGTGGCGAACTTCACTCTCGCCCTAGAGTCATGTCGAAGTGCATTCGACACGGACATGGAACCCCATGACTAGTTATTATTTTGGCTCGGGTGTCAAACTATCTTAGGTCAAATCGAATGTCAAACCGACCACGATCATACTTTATCAGAAGATTAATCATGTTTTCAAAATCAAGGTTTTCATATCATATAGTTCAAAATCAGATGTTTTATAATTCAAAAATCAAAGTTCAGATAAGCAACAGCTCAAACAACAAAATAGGGTTCATAGCAAAGGCTTAGGAAACCCTAATATATAAGCTAACGAAAAATGTTATAAGGAACCTTTACTGAAAAGGTCAGAATATCTGTACCTTATTCCAAAGCAAATGATCAAAAAGCAGAAATACGGAAAGCAAAGGATTACTCCTTCTTCATAGAACATATACACATTAACGGTCGTACGTGTTATTTATGATTCCATAATTGTCGAAATGATCCTTTAATAGTTGGTGTTTATACTCAATGTATTCAGTGATCTTCAGTACTTTAGGGTTTTATGATTAAATGAGATTTAAGTGTTTTATAATCAATATCGTAGATTAAGGTTCATTATGTCATTTATTAAAGTTTAGGGTTAAATGTGAAAATAGTTTAAACGTCATAACTCACACATGAAATAACGAATTAATATACTTAGCTTCAAACCCTAATCGACTCTCATTTATGTTCTAGGGTTTTCTCTTTCTTTAATATCACATTAATGCGCAATTACTTTATATGTTACGTCTTTTAATGACTCATTACTCTTGTTTATTTACTCAACACATTCATGTCTTAATCATATGTTACTCATATATATGTTATACGTCAACTTTTATATCCATGCACGTTTATGATTTCATGTGACAACACAAGTTACTTATTACTCGGATTAATTACACATCTACGCACACATGCACTATAGCTTCGTATAGATATGACCACGTACTACGTTTACATATCGACAAGCTCACTTGACTTATAATAACGCACGCATGGTTCACAAACCATTTAGGGTTCGGTTCACACATCACTTAGGGTTTAGGTTTCACATGATCTTTACTCGTTTAACACACATTCAAAACCCTCACATGTTTCGGTTTGTATATAGGGTTCGGCTAACATGTTTTAAGCAAACCCTAGCTCATCTACGTATCTTACTTATTCACGTTTACAGGTTTATACCTTGGCCAAATTAATTACAAGTGGTTCGGTTATGCATATATGTGGTTCAGTTATATGCTCAACATATATCTATGATCCGATTCAAATATTACGCATTATATAACATGCTCTTTAATAATTATAAGGTTCAAGTCATTATGGTTTGCCTTGTTTGGTTTCGTACGGCTCGACCACAAAAGAAAAACACAAAACTCGACTAAACGAAACATACTACAATATATATACGTAAGGTGTAATAAGAGAAGACGAATAAACACGTTTATACCTTAGCTTGTTGGAAACAAAGCTCTCGACACCAAGGTTTAGGGTTCGGCCGAATGGAAGAAAAGAAAAGAGAGAGGCAAACAAAACTAGGGTTTCAATTTCATGTAAATGTAGTGTATATATAGCTAGTACAAAAATGTTTCTAGGCTTTGATGGGTTGGGTTTCGGCTTAGGTCCAACCGAACAAACAAAACCCACGCCCTTTGGGCTCTCGGCTCTTGATCTAAACGAAACAAAACAAACGGCCCAAGTTGTTTCCCAAATAACGAAAGACAAGGCCCAACACTTTAGCGAAACGTTTAAATCTTCGTCGTACAAAATCGATCACGTACACGTATTAGTTAAGTTTTAATTACTCGTAAGTTTAGTTTTAATTTCGTTAAATAATATAAATGTATTTTACGTATTTTATAAATTTCGATTCCAAGGGTATTTTAGTCTTTATTTATGTTTTAGATTTTCAGGTTTTACAACTCTTCCCCTCTAAAAGAAGAATTTTCGTCCTCGAAAATTGAAATGAAACGAAACGAAAACGAAATGAGAACATACCAAACTATTCAAAGAAATGAGGATAACTTGCTCGCATCGACTCCTCGGTTTCCCAAGTAGCCTCACGCTCCGGGTGATTTTTCCAAAGAATCTTAACGAACGGAATGACTTTATTTCTCATGACTCTATCTTGCCTTTCTAAAATAGCTTCCGGTTCTTGAGATAAAGACATATCGGATGAATTTGATCAAGCGGATAAAAGCAGCGTGTAACGGATGATAGTTATATCCCCAGGAGAGATACATGGAACACATCATGAACATGCGATAAGCGAGGCGGAAGTGCTAATCGACGAAACTTCTCCTATCGTTCCGAATTTCAAGCGGACCGATGAATCGAGGTGAGCTTGCCCTTGATTCCAAAAGTTTCACACCTCTAAGCGGAGAAACTTTCAAAAATACACGATCTCCAACCCGAAATTCTAAATCACGGCGATGCTTGTCGGCATAACTTTTTCGACGAGACCTAGCTTCCTTCAACTTTTCTCTAGAAACGGCTACTTTCTCATTAGTGATCTCAATCATTTCCGGACCTTCAATTAAGCGTTCACCTACTTCATCCCAACAAGTAGGTGCTCTACATTTCCTCCCATAAAGAAGTTCAAACGGTGTTGCCTTAATGCTAGCATGCCAACTGTTGTTGTATGCAAACTCTACTAAACACAAATATTCATCCCAACGCGGTCCATTCCAAAGCATAAGCCCTTAGCATGTCCTCTAAGGTGCGAATAGTCCTCTCGATGACCATCCGTTTGAGGATGAAATCTTGTACTAAAATTAAGTCGAGTACCCCAAGCTTTTGCAAACCTTTCCGTAAACGAGAAGTAAAACGCGGATCTCATCGGACACAATAGATGCGGAGTACCATGAAGTCTAACGATCTCTTCTTGAAAAATTTCCGCCAATCTACCAATACCATAATCCTTTTCGATTGGTAAGAAATGAGCGATTTGGTTAGTCGATCAACAACTACCCAAATCGCATCATGTTTCTTCCGAGTAAGAGGTAGTCCATCACAAAATCCATATATATCTTATCCCACTTCCATGTTGGAATATCCAATGGTCGTAACAATCCACTAGCCCTTTGATGTTCAATCTTAACTCACGACAAATCATACACTTCGACACAAACATCGCCACATCTTGCTTCATGCCATTCCACCAAAAGTCTTGCTTCAAATCCCTATACATCTTGGTAGAACCGGGATGGATAGTGAAAGGAGAACTATGAGCTTGATCATAACTTTCTCATGAAGTACCGGATCATTGGGAACATAAAGCCTATCTTCATACCATACAATTCGTCATCATCAACCTTAAACTCCGCGCTTACCTTCTTCAACATTTTGCGCCACGGCCCACACTCACCATCATCTTTCGAGCTTCTTTAATTTGCGTATAAGGTTTGACTCCACCTTCATACTAGCCCGGTATCCATCAAAACCTCAGACGCATAGCTCAACATCCAAACTCTCTAAGTCACGAATAATCCTAGGTTCAATCTCGATACTTGCAAGAATGCACGATTTCGGCTAAGTGCGTCAAGAACTACATTAGCCTTACGGATGGTCTTGAATGTTGGTGTCATAATCCTTAAGAAGTTCCAACCATCTTCTTTGTCTCATGTTAAGTTCCTTACGGTGAAAATATACTTGAGACTCTTATGGTCGATGAATATATCACACGCTCTCCATACAAGTAATGTCTCCGGATCTTCAACGCGAACACCACCGCAGCCTAACTCAAGGTCATGAGTTGGGTAATTCTCTTCATAAGGTTTTAGCGCCTTGAAGCATAAGCTATTACCTTTCCATGTTGCATCAAACACACCCAATCCTTTCTTAGATGCATCACTATAAATTTGAAATCCTCCGAACCGGATGGAAGAGTCAAAATAGGAGCGGACACCAATCTCCGTTTCAACTCTTCAAAACTATTTCTCTTTCATCCGTCCATACGAACTTTTCACCTTTTCTCATCGGTTGGGTTAGGGGCAAAGCTAGCGAGAGAAACCTTCAACAAAACGTCGGTAATAACCAAAGAAGTCCTAGAAAACTCCTAACCTCGATCCATCGTCGTAGGTCTTGGCCATTTAGTGAAAGCCTCAACTTTAGACGGATCCATGGTGATACCATCAGCAGATACAATATGACCAAGGAAAGCGACTTGTTTTAACCAAAACTCGCACTTCGAAAATTTGGCGTACAACTTCTTCTTCCTCAGAATCTCCAAAACTATCCGGAGATGTTCTTCATGCTCTTCTTCAGACTTGGAGTAAACTAAAATGTCGTCGATGAACACGATAACGAACTTATCGAGGAACTCATGGAAAACACGATTCATTAGGTCCATAAACACAGCAGGTGCATTTGTCAAACCAAAAGGCATAACGAGGAATTCATAATGACCATATCTGGTACGAAACGCGGTCTTAGGAACATCTTGCTCCTTCACACGTGGTGGTGATAACCGGATCTCGATCAATCTTAGAAAGAACTTAGCTCCTTGCGGTTGATCAAACAAATCATCTATCGCGGTAGAGGATAGCGGTTATGAATGGTAATCTGATTGAGTTCACGGTAGTCGATACATAGACGCATGCTTCCATCCTTCTTCTTCACAAACAAAACAGGTGCACCCATGGAGAAACACTAGGTCAAATAAATCCATTTTCTATCATCTCTTGCATTTGTTCCTTCAACTCCTTGATTCTACTGGTGCCATACGACACGGAGCCTTGAAATCGGTCCGGCACCAAGAATTAACTCAATGCTAAACTCAACTTCTAGGCGGGGAAGACCGGGGAGTTCATCGAGAAAACGTCGGTGAATTCACAAACAATGAAGATTTTCAATGTTAGGACTTTCCAAAGATCGTCCTTAACGGATGCGGAAAACCTTGGCACCCATGAGCAATCATGGTCCGTGCCTTCATAGCGAAATGAGCTTAATGATTTGAGAGGTTGAGAACCAAAATAAACAAATTCGGGATGTTTTACGTCTCCAAAGATCACCGTTCTAGCATAGCGATCAATTGAACCTCTATGATAAGCCAACCAATCCATGCCTAGAATGATATCAAAGTCGACCATATCGAGAGGATACAGATTTGCAGAGCGAATACGATCATCAAAGCGAAGAGGACACTTAACGATTTATGATCAATGATCATGTGGTTTTCATAGGCGTGAAATCGATAATTGATTTGTTAGTGGTTTGGGCTTCATATTAAGTTTCTTAGCAAATGTGCGGATATAATGGAGTGTATGGCACCGGTATCAAATAAATCGAAGGCAGAATAATCATCAATGAAAAGAGTGCCGTAATGGTACACGAAGTGCGCTCCACCGATTCGAGTAGTAGCATAGACACGTCCGAGAGTAGTTGGCGGCTTGATGTAGTTTCCGTGAATCACCGATTCTTCTTAGGGCAATCCTTGATCTTGTGAGGTAGAACCACAAGAGAAACATCCACCGTGGCCTTGAAACACGGTCCGGATGAGCCTTTCCACAAGTAGTACAGATAGGTGGGGAGGCAAAACTTGGATGTCCTTTCACGACGAGAAGATCCGAAGCACGACACGATTTGATCCTCGGTGACCGATCCTTATTGTAATGTTGGTTATTGTTACCTTGATTTCGGCGATCATTTCCATTCCTACCGGCAGCTCGCTATCGACTCCTCGCCTGGGCGCCTAGAGTCCACATTCCTTCTGATCGACCTGCCGATCATAACTCCTATCCACTTGACCCCTCGAATCATAACTCCCGCCGAATTTCCTTATAATCATTACTTTGAATCCTACCTTGAATCGATCACCATCTCGGTTACGCTTGTTGGAACCCGAAACCTCATGAAAGATCTCAATGTTACGAATGCGTCATTGCAGCCGACACATTCTCATACTCAATATTAGCGATCGGTCCAACACCCACTTCTTGGTCCCCACTTGAAGTGCTTAGCTTGACGCCTACCATCTCCATGAATCGTTCCCACAAAAGTTACCGACCTCATAAACCTACTCATGTACTCATTGGAATTCTCATGATCAAGTCGGTAGATTGCACGATAATCCTCTCATACCTTTTGTTTCAAAGATCGTGGAAGTAATGGTTATAGAAGATCGTCCAAAACTCGGTCCGGTACAAGTAATAGCAAAAGCATCTCCTCCTCTTGCTTGTTTGAGTGCCTTCCACCAATTCAAAGCATCACCTTCCAACTTAAATGCACCAAACGAGTCTTAAACTCGTCTCCACAACCCAATACTTCAAACGACTTCTCAATATGAGTGATCCGGTCCTCGGCCTCGGTGGGAGTAAAGCGGTGCTAAGCGAAGAGGCTTGAGCTTACCAAATCTCGGAGCCAAGTGTGAATGCTCGTGGGTTGATTTCCTCCACCACTACCCAAGCACCGGTCGATTACGAATGTTGTTGATCACCGTTCCATCATCTCGGTGTAGTAAGACCGAGGAAAAGAGTGTTGAGGGCATTAGCAATCGCGACATCAATGTTAGTAGCATCATCGTCTCCATCCACGCTGGGTAGTACGAGTTCGAACCATCGAGCGATATTCAAACGATTAGCAAAATGAACAAAGGTGAGATACGAAATGGAAGTACGCAGAAGGAATCCTAAAGTCTACCCAAATCCTCACGGGTCATATCCTAAGCTCTAGGGTCTCAAAACCTAGGCTCCATATGTCACAGTCCCGACTACAAGTCGTAAACACAGGCTCGATGCCATAAATTGTAACGCCCGACCCGACAAGGGTAAAGGAATCACAAGTAATGGTGTCATATCTAAGCAAACATAAATATCCAAAAGAAGTCTTAGCATAAATCTTGAAATAATTCAAGTCAAAATGACTTCAATACATAGGTCCCAGCGGAAAAATAAACTCTAATAAAATATCTGAAATAGTAAAGTCTTAAATGGCATCATAAAATCAAAGCTAAATATCTCTAAGGTAAGTCCACTCAGCACTCATCCCAAAGCAAAACCATGCTCCAATGCTTAGATACCTGCCGCGGAAGAAAAGAAATGCGGCTGAGCTTCAAAAGCCCAGTGAACAGATATACAAGCAAAACGAATACGAAACGAAAACGAATACGGAATATAGTGAACGAAAGATAGCAAAATCATAATCATATTGAAAGTATAAATCAGAATTATCGAATAAGTTTTATAGTTAACTACCTCGAGCCCAGAAACAAATATCAGATCATAATCATATTCATATTCACACAAGGCAACATTTTGTAGGGGATACCTACCAGAGTTATGAAGGACATGCATGCACGCAGCATCAATCATCAGATAACATATAAAATATAACATATAACATATACCAGATAACAGATCTAGGATGCATCCATACGCCCCACAAACATATATTGGTCATATAATATAACTTGAGCTCATAACAGATAACAGATAAGGGACATGGCAGAACTTCACTCTATCGCCCTAGAGTCATGTCGAAGTGCATTCTCGACACGGACATGGAACCCCATGACTAGTTATTATTTTGGCTCGGTGTCAAACTATCTTAGGTCAAATCCGAATGTCAAACCGACACGATCATACTTTATCGGAAGATTAATCATGTTTTCAAAATCAAGGTTTTCATATCATATAGTTCAAAATCGGATGTTTTATAATTCAAAATCAAAGTTCGGATAAGCAACAGCTCAAACAACAAAATAAGGTTCATAGCAAAGGCTTAGGAAACCCTAATATAAAAGCTAACGAAAAGAAAACGTTATAAGGAACCTTCTTGAAAAGGTCGAATATATGTACCTTATTCCAAAGCAAATGATCGGCAATACGGAAAGCAAAGGATTACTCCTTCTTCATAGAACCTATACACATTAACGGTCGTACGTGTTATTTATGATTCCATAATTGTCGAAATGATCCTTTAATAGTTGGTGTTTATACTCAATGTATTCAGTGATCTTTAGTACTTTAGGGTTTTATGATTAAATGAGATTTAAGTGTTTTATAATCAATATCGTAGATTAAGGTTCATTATGTCATTTATTAAAGTTTAGGGTTAAATGTGAAAATAGTTTAAACGTCATAACTCACACATGAAATAACGAATTAATATACTTAGCTTCAAACCCTAATCGACTCTCATTTATGTTCTAGGGTTTTCTCTTTCTTTAATATCACATTAATGCGCAATTACTTTACATGTTACGTCCTTTAATGACTCATTACTCTTGTTTATTTACTCAACACATTCATGTCTTAATCATATGTTACTCATATATATGTTATACGTCAACTTTTATATCCATGCACGTTTATGATTTCATGTGACAACACAAGTTACTTATTACTCGGATTAATTACACATCTACGCACACATGCACTATAGCTTTGTATAGATATGACCACGTACTACGTTTACATATCGACAAGCTCACTTGACTTATAATAACGCACGCATGGTTCACAAACCATTTAGGGTTCGGTTCACACATCACTTAGGGTTTAGGTTTCACATGATCTTTACTCGTTTAACACACATTCAAAACCCTCACATGTTTCGGTTTGTATATAGGGTTCGGCTAACATGTTTTAAGCAAACCCTAACTCATCTACGTATCTTACTTATTCACGTTTACAGGTTTATACCTTGGCCGAATTAATTACAAGTGGTTCGGTTATGCATATATGTGGTTCGGTTATATGCTCAACATATATCTATGATCCGATTCAAATATTACGCATTATATAACATGCTCTTTAATAATTATAAGGTTCAAGTCATTATGGTTTGCCTTGTTTGGTTTCGTATGGCTCGACCACAAAAGAGAAACACAAAACTCGACTAAACGAAACATATTACAATATATATACGTAAGGTGTAATAAGAGAAGACGAATAAACACGTTTATACCTTAGCTTGTTGGAAACAAAGCTCTCGACACCAAGGTTTAGGGTTCGGCCGAATGGAAGAAAAGAAAAGAGAGAGGCAAACAAAACTAGGGTTTCAATTTCATGAAAATGTAGTGTATATATAGCTAGTACAAAAATGTTTCTAGGCTTTGATGGGTTGGGTTTCGCCTTAGGTCCAACCGAACAAACAAAACCCACGCCCTTTGGGCTCTCGGCTCTTGATCCAAACGAAACAAAACAAACGGCCCAAGTTGTTTCCCAAATAACGAAAGACAAGGCCCAACACTTTAGCGAAACGTTTAAATCTTCGTCGTACAAAATCGATCACGTACACGTATTAGTTAAGTTTTAATTACTCGTAAGTTTAGTTTTAATTTCGTTAAATGATATAAATGTATTTTACGTATTTTATAAATTTCGATTCCAAGGGTATTTTAGTCTTTATTTATGTTTTAGATTTTCAGGTTTTACACTAGAGAACCTAGAACAAAAATTCCTTGAGCTTAATGAAAAGAAACCCGTGATCGAAGTTTTACAAGATTATGTTATTTGCCGCAAGAAACTCGATGCGGTGATGTTGGCTAGAGCTCGTTTGGAAGACAAAAACCTTACGGAGTGTTAATACAAATTAGCCGTAAAAACGTTTATTTATATTTTACGATCTTCTAATGTTTTGTCGATAACAAACGTAAAATCATTTTTAACGAAACAAATAAAATGCGTAAATGGTTTGAGCCAATAATTTTCTAACACACTTACGTTTTCACATAAAACACTAAAACAAGTATAAGTGATTTTATGATTTAAATACATATCTACAAACAACTAGTGTTTACATATTGGGCAAATATATACATAACTAGTATGTATTATAATGGGTAAAAACTACAACCCATGAAGCATATCCATAACCCATGGTATTGACCCATATCCATTTGACTAGATGCATTGCACCTATTAGATACATTGTATCTAAGGAAATACCCATGGACCAACGCATAACCCATGACCCATGACCCATAACCAAAAAACCCATGGGCAAAAGGGAGCGTCCTACGAATCCCAGTTAATACACTAGACGGATCCCTCAAGGGAGGGATCCGGGGAACAGTAACTAGTTTTCTTCTATAAATAGCGAGCCATTTCTTCCTTTTGGGTTGCCACTCCCACACATACTTTCCCCAAGTATTGTAACTTTCTAACCACTGATCCTAAGGGATCTTTCTATGTAGTTTGTCTTTTGTTTTTGTGTGATTCTCTAAGTTCCTCTTAAAGGCGAGATCACCACTTCTTGAATTCGAGCAAGCTCAAGTTCATGAGTTGCCATGCTTCGTCATCATCAAGACTACTGAGGTTCTCTTGTTGATACTTCTTTCTTCCTCCATAGAAGTGTTGGGTCGAAGGCATTACTGAAGGATGCCGAAAGAGTCAAGACGAAAGCATTAGTGAAAGGTGCTTAACGTCCGTATCAAAAGCATTACTGAAGAATGCTAAAGGAGTCAAGACGAAGGTATTAGTGAAAGGTGCCAAGCGTTCGTGTCAAGGGCATTAGTAAAAGATGCCTAGGAGTCAAATCAAGTGGCATTAGTGAAGGATGCCAAGGTTGTATAATCGATGAGGTTCATCGTTATACAAATAGTGATAATTTGTTTCCAAGGATGTTGGTATCCTTGATGATGTTGTAATAAGGAGTGGGTCTCCTTTGGGATTAGGTGTTGTGTAGTGTTGGGTAGTAGTTCCTCCATTGTAATGGAACTCGGTACTTAGCCTAGTACCGGATAAAGGGTAGGCGACGTTGTGATAGGTGTGGCTCACCTTGGTGAAAGAACCCGGTGGTTAGCCTAGTACCGGAAAAAGAGTAGGCGACGTTGTGAAGGCTTCTCCGCCATAAGGATTTGGTGTCGTGTAGTGATTACGAACTCTCGAGTAGGTGACTCGGGGAGTGGAGTAGGGCAAAGAAGGTGTCGTTGTAGCCGAACCACTATAAATACTTGTGTCGTGGTTATGTGCTTCTTACTCTTTATCTTTCATTACACTTTTATGTATCCATCTATCAATGTCCAACATAAACATCTAAATAGATTGACATAAGTCGATCTAAATATTTTAAAACGAAGTTTTAATTGGTAAACCTATTCAACCCCCCTTCTAGTTTTCCACAATTGGCATCAGAGCTTCGTTACCAAGTTTCTTAGAGTATGTTGTACTTTAAAAACTTGATAGGATCCGTGTATGTTTGAAAACTACAAAGAAGGAAATCTTTTAAAACATTTTTCTTTTCTCTTTCATGTTGGATATTGATAGATTATTCTAACATATTCTTTTCAAGAAATCTCATGCTAGGATCTCTCCAAAACCTTCATTTCCATTCAAAGAATAATGAAGTCAACTTTCAAGAAAGAATCTAAAAGTAATCACAACCTACTTATTCTAAGTACAATGGATTACTTTAAGAGCTCATGAAGTAGTTTTGGTCTTATGTCTTCACAAACCAAAATCAAGAGCATAGGGGTATGTTTACTCTTCATTAGCTAGCTTATATCTACATGAATATGTTAATATTTTTTTTAAAATGCTAGTCTTTCAAAAAGTCTCCTTTCGCCATCGAGAAAGTTTTTCAACCACCTAGGCAGTGAACCTAATCGTTGTAGTGTAGTATTAGGGTAAGCCTCGGGATTGATATCATTCTCTAGGGAAATAGGAATGCTAGTGAGAAGTTACTACGCTAAGGTTGGGGTTGAGGAAGATTATTTTTTATCTTTTTTATATTTTTTTAGAAAATTGAAATTACGAATCTCGGGGTATTGGATTTGGGGGGGGGGGGTTTGGTATTTCTACCGATTACTCTACTATTCCAATTATCTAATTAACTAAGCTAAGGGGTAGTCTAGATCTAATTGATGTATGCTCGTATGATGATTAAAGATGTGTTTACCTAGATGCTATTACTCCCTAGTTATCTCCTATAGATGGTTGAATTGTCACGTCCTTATTCTTAACGCGTTGTGTCTTCTAAGGTCGTAGGGTATGCTTTTTTCCCTAACTCTTTGAGAATACCTTAAGGTTATTGCCTACAAAATCTCTAGATTCATAAACTAACTCTAAGGTTATCTTTGGATTTTTAGCCTACAATAACTCTAGGCGATTATAAACTAATGTTCACAAAGATTACTCAAGCATTAAAAACACAACGAATGACCTATCGCAATCCTAGGTCAATTACGATTAATATAAGAGACAACCAATCAATATTCAATACCTAGGTTTCATAGATCTAAGCAAACACACAAGTAAATTAGCCGGACATGGAAAACATGCAAGCATACACACATACAATTGAAGACATAATTGAATCAATGAAGTAAATTACTTATCTTGATGTAAAATAGGTATGAGAACCCTAAGATATCGCCCAAGACACCAAAAATCGTTATTAGGTTTTACTCCACAAAACTACCTCTCTAAAAGTCTGAAAATTCGAATTCTATATATAGAGTTACAACTTGCGACGGCATCACTCTTTAAATGTGACGTCATCGGATCGCCGCCATTAGGGTTTCGTCTTGACCACGTCAACCTTGTGACGAAGTCACCTTATGGTTGTGACGTCGTCGGCTTCATCTTCTGACACCGTCGAGACCTGAATCTAGGCCGTCTGAGTTGTGACGCCCTACTCTTTAAAACCTGACGCCGTCGGGTACAAAATAGCAATTTCGCTACTGAGCCATCACAAATTTGGAGCACGTTGCGACGGCGTCGCCCTCTAACTGTGACGCCGTCACCTTCAATTTCAGCAGCTTGAGTGTCATGATCTTGACTTAGCCATTTTCTTCATATATTCACGCCTTTTCATCCGAATAAGTGTCATTCCAGCAATTTGCCTTCAAGAGACCTAAAAAGTAAAAATGAACGAAATTAAGCAGTAACGGATATAAAAGTGGTTGATTAAGGGCTTAAATGACCACTCAAAAGTGTACCTTTTAAATCCGTATCAGTATTATTGTTGAAGATCCCGTTCCAATTATGGCGGATAATCGTACTATATCGGAATTGCTTCAAGCACCCACCGAGGGTTACGGAGATGCAATTATTTTACCACCGATTATTTCAGAGAATTTTGAGTTAAAAACAAATTTAATTCAGCTTATTACGTTAAAACAATTTCATGGTTACAAGAGGGACGATCCCCACGCTCACATCCGATGGTTTAATAAGTTGACTTCGACTATAAAATTTAAGTATGTCCCTCATAACACGATTAAGTTGATGTTATTCTCATTTTCTCTTGAGGGGGCAGCCCGGATTTGGCTCAAAAAATAACCCCCTCGTTCGATTACTACTTGGGAAGATTTCGTTTCTAAATTCATGAATCATTTCTTTCCTCCTTCTAAGACGACAAATCTCAAGAACAATATTACGAGTTTTCAACAACGTTTTGATGAAAAATTTGGTGAGGCATCGGAACGATTCAAGGATCGTAAATGCCCACATCAAGGTTTTTTGGAATTGCACCAAATTGATACTTTTATAATGCTTTGACGCAAACCAATCAAGATTCGCTTAATGCAGCCGCCGATGGCAATATCTTGAATCGGATGCCGAGAGTTATTTTGACTATCATCGAGAACAAATCAAAAGTTCCTACTTCACGAAACAAACCGATTATTTCCAAAGTAAATGATCCTACTTCTTCTTCGCCTACACCTTCTCATCCATTAGAGATGGCTGAACTTACGGATGCTATTAGATGTTTGATGAAAGATTTTAAGAATCAAAATAAAAAACCAGAGCCAGTTAATGCCGTTACCGAAAGCTGTGTTATTTGTGGTGGTCCTCATCCTTATTATGATTGTCAAGCCACTGATGGCAATGTTTACAATGCTACCGCAGCCGTAGCAAATTTCAATCAAAACCAAGGATTTCGTCCTCAAGGGGGACCACCTGGCTTTCCTCCCGTGCAAAACAAGCAACAACCTCCTCCTCAAGTTAGACCTACTAATGATTTTTTGAATTACATGAAGACGAATGATGTTAGTATACATGCAATGCAAAATCAAATCAACAATATGATGGTCGAGCTTAAGAAAGAAATCGATACTACGTTGACTAGACAAACGAATGAGCTTAAGAACATGATGAATAGTTTTATACAAATGAATACACCCTCGAGTTTGGGATCTCTTCCAAGCAATACCGTTGCTAACCCAAGAGGTGACATAAAAGCTATCACCACCTGAAGTGTTGTTTCTTATGATGGACCTACGATTCCTACTACTTCTTCTTCTCTCCTGAAAGTAGTGTGTTGAGATACAAAGTCAAAGTGCTGCTGAAAGTCAAAGTACTGCTTAGGAAGAAAGTCAAAGTACTGCTCGTGTCAAAGTACTGCTAGGTTAAAGGACTGCTATGCAAATCGTTTAAGGATTATTATGTAATTCAAGAATATTCTTAGATTCAAATTAGTATTACTTGTCGTACAAGGATTGTAATTGTAAACCGACTAGGGTATTCCTTATGTCTATAAAAGGACCCCTAGATTGGCATTAGAGATACGTGACTTAGAACTTACATGCAAGTACGATATTAGAGTTATTTAGCGATTAGGTTTGTTAGTGAATCTGTATAATAAGAAGGTTCAAAGTTTGGTTTTAATATAAACGTTGAAGTTTAAAGTTATTCTTCATAGCTTTGTTAAAGTAGATTCCGCATACTTAATAGAGTTATATCAGTGTTTCATTATTAGTAGTTTTGGATTTATCCAAGGTTGCTAAACACATAGTTAGTTTGGTCAGATTATATCGATCTAACAAGTGGTAACAGAGCTTGTGTGGAAACTCTGATTAAGAAGAAACCCTTAAAACCGATTTAACTACAAACCCTAAAAGATGTCAACTGAAGCTGCACCACTCCCATCCATCACCTCACTCAGAATTCCTATCATCAAGAAGGAGAATATGATCTACGGAGCATGAAGATGAGGCGATACATTGCTATTACGGACCATGCATTATGGGATGTGATTGTCAATGGTAATGTCGTTCTTGAAGAACACAGAAGTTCTGGACAACCTAAACCACCTCACCTACCTTGCCAATGACTACAAAGATAAATCAAGAAAAGGCTCTCAACATCTTGTTGTCTCGCTATTCACGATGGTCACCTACTAAAGTTTCATGATGCTAAGGATGCAAAACAATTATGAGCTGCTATCAAGACAAGATTTGGAGGTAATGATGCTTCCAAGAAGATGCATAGCGGATCCCTAGCTTTGTGCTAGCCGGATCCCTTGTGGTAGGGATCCGTGGGATCCGAGGAATAGTAGGATTTTTCCACTATAAATAGTGAGCCATTTCTTCATTATTTCTCACCCCTTTCTAACACACTTTCTCCCTGAGTTAAAAACCCACTAACCTTAGATCCAAGAGATCTATGTTTGTAGTTTTGTTTTTGTGTGATCTTTTAGGTTCCTCTTAAAGGCAAGATCACAACCTTTGAAGTCGAGCAAGCTCAAGTCCATGAGTTGCCATGCTTCCTCATCATCAAGGCTACTGAAGTCCTCTTGTTGATGATTCCTTTCTTCCTTCAAAGAAGTGTAGTGTTGAAGACATTAGTGAAAGATGTCTCAAGTGTCAAGACGAAGATATTAGTGAAGGGTATCTATCGTCTATAGCATAAGCACTTGTGAAAGGTGTCTTGTAGATCTAGTCAAAGGCATTAGTAAAAGTTGCCTTAGATGTGCATTCGATATGGTGTGTTTCGATGTACAAGATAGACTAGTATTAGATCCAAGGATATTGATATCCTTGATGATGTTGTAATGGAGTAGATCTCTTTTGGGATTAGTCGTTGGTGTAGTGTGGTAGTAGTTCCTCCATTGCAATGGAACTAGGTGCTTAGCCTATACCTAATAAAGGGTAGGCGACGTTGTGAAGGTGTAGTTCACCTTGGAGTGAAAGAACTAGGTACTTAGCCTAGTACCTTATAAAGGGTAGGCGACGTTGTGTAGGTGTGGTTCACCTTGGAGTGAAAGAACCCAGTGGTTAGCCTAGCACCTGAAAAAGGGTAGGCGACGTTGTGAAGGCTTCTCCGCCATAAGGAGATTGGTGTAGTGATTACGAAATCTCGAGTAGATGACTCGGGGATTGGAGTAGGGCAAGGAAGGTGTCCTTGTAGCCGAACCACTATAAATACTCGCGTTGTGGTTTTGTGCTTCTTACTCTTATCTTTTCATTACTTACCTTCATATGCTTGTTTATCAACATCCAACACACACATCCAAATAGATTGACATAAGTCGATCTAAATAGTTTAAAAGAAAGTTTTAATTGGCAAAACTATTCAACCCCCCCTTCTAGTTTTCCACAATTGGCATCAGAGCTTTGTTACCAAGTTTCTTGAAGTATATTGTACTTTAAAAACTTGATACGATCCATGGTTAATTGAAAACTACAAAGAAGGTTTTTTCAAAAACAAACACCATGTCTTTTAAAACTATATGTTTGGATGTTGATTTAATAACAACATTTTTTTAACTTGTTTCATTTAATTGCACTAATCTTCTTTGTCATGTTGATTAGTCAAAGCTCATACCCACCAAGCTATAGGAATCGCTTGGTAACAAGAATACCTTCCTTAAGAAGGTATCTTAAACGTAAAGGAGCGGGAATCGTCTAAGTGACATTTGTTGTGTCATTTGTAAAGACATTCCTAAGTCGCTAGAGGTATGATTTTCTTTTATTTTGCTTGATAATTAAGTATGCCTATTTAGGTATTTATATGATTATCTTTTGTGCTCATACATGTTTTACATGAAGCTTCATTAGGAAGCCTTTTTCTCACATCGTGTTATATTTCTAAATCTATAGTCGTGGTATATAAAATTATGTTTTATTTCTTTTAAATCCTATAATAAAACAAAACACAAATATCAAAAATTCCTCCTCTCTATAAATCATCCACTCGACACCCACTTTATCAAAACCCAGTTTTCAAATTTTCCAATTTCAAAATTCCTCTCACTCAAAACTTCATCTTCTGCTCCACTTCATCTCAACCGAAACCAAGAAGATCCGTCATCAACATGGTTTACATCGCACTCATGCTCATCGCCTTAACACTCATTGCACTTGTGTTCCCTATGATGAATTTCACATATGGAGACATTTACTTTGTGTTGCTAATCTACATTTTGGATCATATACCCAATCCTTTGTATCATCCTTAGTATTGAAATGCAATATTACTAATAATCTAGTTATCTAGGTTATTATTATCATAATATGTTTGTCATTTCTTTTGATTTATTTGTTTCATATTCTTTCGTGATACATTAGAAGTCATGTATGCATGTTAAAAGAAAATGTAGGTTAAAACATATATCTTGGTATAAAACTATGAGATCTAAAACCTATGCATTTTCATATAATGCGGTTACGTAATTACAGATCTACGGATCCGGAAGTTATACTAGCGGATCCCTTTTGAAAAGGAACCGTGGGATCCGTCCTCTTTGAAAAGCAGTTTTTCATGCAAATTAAAAACCACTATCTTTCTAAATGTAATAATCCACTAGAAAGTCAAAACCTTGAGTAAGTTAAAGTGTTAAACACCATTGTTAATAAAAATCTAGTAAAAACATTAGATATTCATAGGTTGACCTCAAACATCTCTTTTTATTAACTTATCATTTCTATAGGTTCAATTATGACGCATGAATATGAGTTTGATTTTTCACACACTAGCGTCTACACTCCGAACATCTCTCTTGAACCCAACACACCTGGCAATCATGTCCGTGGGTTCAATAATCTCGAAAACCGTCACTTCCACGAAGGGCGACAGACACCTCTCTACAATTCGAAGAAGGTATCAATACCTCCTTCCGAGCCATAGGACTAGAATGTCTTCTTGAAATCAACGAGAAGATACGTCCAAGGTTCATAATGGAATTCTTCCGTCAAGTCGAGCTCGTTCGTAAAGAGGATCGCTCTCTATCTCTTTGGTTTTATATCAAAAACCAAAAGTTTACTCTAACCCTTGGGCATTTTGCTCACATCCTCCGGATTCCAAATCATGGACAATGTGCCTTCACCAAAGATTGGTCTCTTGATTCTCTCTTCAACTTTCGTGAATAAAATAGTCCATATTGTTCACACATACCCTCTCCGGAAGATTTAAATCGCATAATATGCAAACCTCGACCATATTACTCCGATCCAAACATTATCTTTACAAGGGATATCCGAGAAGAGTACAAGCCTCTTGCACTCATCCTACGTGAAAATGTTTGGAGCCTTAGGAAATCGAAATCCTTCCCGCTTGTTGTGCTCACATGTTGTACTGTTTGCTAACACAACAACCATACAATCTCGCCTACTTCTTCGCAAGGAGAATTGCAAATCTTCAAGGCTCCAAGAATAAACTCATCCCTTATGGAATATTCTTGACACGCCTCTATCACAACATTATGCACTTCCATCCTCAATTTCAAAGTCCGTTGTACGTACTTGTGAACAAGATGATGGAACCACTAAACATATCTCTTATGAAGACTTTCTTCATTCTTGATTCCAACAACACTCATCATTCACATAATGATCCTCCTAGCGAAAACACTCAAGGAACCTAGTAGTATCTCAAAATAGGATCAATTCTCTTGTACTCGTGCTTTATCAATGTAATCCAATTTCTTTCATGAAATAAAACATCTTACATTTGATATTTTAGTATTAGACTATCCTTGAGATATAATGCATTGTCAAGATCATTGCATACCTTTAGTAAAGGTCCTGCTGAGCAGATGGGCGGATCCCAAAGATTATGCTAGACGGATCCTTACACTTAGGGAACCGTGGGATCCGACAAACAGAAAATGCAATTGCAAGCATTATATTTCAAACATATCCTTAGAACACCTCACACTAAGCTAAACATAGTGTCTTAAGGCAAATTAAGTCCTTATCAAGATAGGTTGATCTTTCCTACTCACACATAACTCACCTAGACACACTCTAAGACGCTTGTGGATCTACCGTTTCATTTTTAATCCATTACTCTTCCGCTCTCAAACTCACACTTCATTTTTTACTTGATCCCTCACATTTAGCCTTAGAAATCTTTCGATTATGGCAAAATTGATCATAAATCATCCTTACCTCAAAATTGATCAAAGTAGATCAAACTCTACTTTTTCCCATCTCAAAGCTTCTAGGATATTTTCCAAAACACTATACTAAGTCACAACCTGATCTCTAGGATCATTTAGCTTCAATTGACACTCTAATCTTTAGTTTTATCCTTGCTCATCCATTGGTACTCTTTAAAGTTCCAAATCCTTCCATAAAAGACAATCATTAGCTACATCATTCATTACCTTCAAGTACTTAAGCTCCCCTTCATTTAAAACACTTAGGAGGACTGAAACACTCAAGATGTTATAGGTCTTAGATCTTAGAAACATCATTTCTACTCTTTCATAGCTTCTTTGAAAGCCGGATCCCTAGGATTAGCTAGGCGGATCCCCGAGGAGGGAAGTGGGATCCGGTGACGGTTTATGTCAAATCTTGCTAAAACAATCATTTCAACTCATCTTCCTAACTCAAACACTCCATCTCATCTTAAATGAGTTCTTAGATCGATGTAAACTACAAGTTGACTCTTGTGCATGTTAATCATCACATTCAATGAATCTAGTGGCTTAAGGCTTAAATGCACTTGCCAAATCTCTTGGTTTATAAACCACTTTGTTAGGACCTCCATAGTCATCACTCTCATCCTAACTTTCAGCACTTTAGAAACTCTTGCAAACCTCTTGAAATCATCTCATCATGAGGAAAACCCCAAGTAGTAACTTATCCACCAAAGAACCACCCATGAAAAAGGCTCGTGTTATACACGAAATCTCTTCAACCGAATCATCTCCGGTCAAGCCAACAAATGATAGGATCGTTCCTCATTCAATCAAACCAATTCCTAAAAGGATAGTACCCACAAAACTACCAATTCCAAACACCACCATACCTCCTAGGCCAAACAATATCATCTCCACTAAACATCACCATTGGTTCCTAGAGCTATTTCATTTACATCCCCACTGTCATCACCACACCTCTACAATTTAGAGGACTTGCCTCCTAGCCCATCTCATCCGCTTCCGCCGACAACATTCTCCTCATTAGGAGGAATAACGGTACAAAATCAAGGTGTTGAGTCAACACTTGCTCCGGCTTCCTTTTCTCCGTTTCCATCATATAATCCCATTTGGATTATGAGAAATCATCAAAGTCAACCACCCGACCATATAGAAGTTGACACTTCTCTACCACCACCATCATTCTTAGTCGAGCCATTCTCAAATGCGCCTCCACCAATCCCTCCATCGTTTGAAGCTCCACAAGCCACTTCACTTGATCCTTCGCATCAAGCCATTTCATTTCTCTCACCACCACTACCTAGCCATGACAAAGATTGCTATCATTGTCAACATGTTGAAAGTTTGATACATGAAGTACGAGAAGACCAACGTTTCATGTTCTATGATCTCCTCGAATGTTTCGACGAGATTAAACCTAAACAAAACTCGAGCTAGAATATTTTAGTGGTGTCCTAGCATCAAGCGATAGTTGGTTTAGAAATTCCTAGTCATGCATTTTCTTGTTTTTTTTTGTTTTTTTTAGTCATGTACTAGTTTGATTAAATGGAATTACATGCTACTTGTTATTTTTCTGAGAATATGATTACTTTGTATTCATATCTCATTTTTTTGATAACATTACTTGTTATATCACCTTTGCTGATATTAAGCAGCTAAAACGGATCCCTCGGAATTGCCTAGACGGATCCCTACTAGGAGAGAACCGTGGGATCCGTGAGACAGAAAGTTATTTTCTACTAACTTGGACTACATTTGCAGGAAATTGTGAATTATACTTGCTCTCTAACCTTTGTTTTGTAGTTATTCAATTTACACATGAAGAATTTGACATCCTAAAGCTAGGGGGAGCTTTATGTCAAAGCAATACATTGCAAATTACTTGCAATATTAGGTTTACATTTCGTGACATCCCCTTGCATAATTGCAATCATCAAGGGGGAGCACATTCATCACTAAGACGAAATCTTTTGCAAAATTACTTGCAAACAAACTAGATTAGTATCACTTTCTTGGCATACACATAGGGATGGACTCGTCAAGGAGAGTAAAATGAGATCCTTTCCGTTACTTGCTCTCTATTTCTTTTACTTTTATTTCTTAAAAGCGATGTGTTGCTTTCCTTCAAACACTTTTGTTTCGATAAAAGGGAGAAGAAAGTAAAACTACAAATTCAAACTTTTACAATTTTAGCTTTTCCTTAAAATAATTTTATGTTTTGTCATCAACAAAAGGGAGATTGTTAATACAAATAAGCCGTAAAAGCGTTTATTTATATTTTACGATCTTCTAATGTTTTGTCGATAACAAACGTAAAATCATGTTAACGAAACAAATAAATACGTAAATGGTTTGAACTAATAGTTTCTAACATATTCACATTTTCACATAAAACACTAAAACAAGTATAAGTGATTTTATGATTTAGTAATACATATGTACAACAACTAGTGTTTACATACTTGGGTAAAATATACATATAACTAGTATGTAGTATATTGGGTAATATAAATGGGTAGAAACTTAAGTATCACAACCCATTAAGCAAATACATTGAATGTAGTTGGGTACAACCCAAAGCCCATAACCCATGGATCTTGACCCATAACCCATTGCATGACATCATGCTTATATCACACATGAAAAATATACATAACCCATGGATCAACCCACACCCAAATGACCAAGTGCATTACGCTCAAAAGATACATTGTATCTAGCTAAAAGATCCATGGTTCAACCCATGACCCATGACCCATAACCAAAATACCCATGGGCAAAGAGGAGCGTTCCACAGATCCCTAGCTTTGTGCTAGCCGGATCCCTTGTGGTAAGGATCCGTGGGATCCGGGGAACAGTAGGATTTTTCCTCTATAAATAGTGAGCCATTTCTTCATTATTTCTCACCCTTTCTAACACACTTTCTCCACAGTTAAAACTCACTAACCTCAGATCCAAGAGATCTATGTTTGTAGTTTTGTTTTTGTGTGATCTTTTAGGTTCCTCTTAAAGGCAAGATCACCACCTTTGAAGTCGAGCAAGCTCAAGTCCATGAGTTGACATGCTTCCTCATCATCAAGGCTACTGAAGTCCTCTTGTTGATGATTCCTTTCTTCCTTCAAAGAAGTGTAGTGTTGAAGACATTAGTGAAAGATGTCTCAAGTGTCAAGACGAAGATATTAGTGAAGGGTATCTATCGTCTATAGCATAAGCACTTGTGGTAGGTGCTTAGAAGTCAAGACAAGAAGCATTAGTGAAAGGTGCTTAGAAGTCAAGACTAGAAGCATTAGTGAAAGGTGCTTAGAAGTGAAGACACAAAGACATTAGTAAAAGGTGTCTTGTAGATCTAGTCAAAGGCATTAGTGAAAGGTGCCTTAGATGTACATTCGATATGGTGTGTTTTGATGTACAAGATAGACTAGTATTAGATCCAAGGATATTGATATCCTTGATGATGTTGTAAAGGAATAGATCTCCTTTGGGATTAGTCGTTGGTGTAGTGTGGTAGTAGTTCCTCCATTGTAATGGAACTAGGTGCTTAGCCTAGTACCTAATAAAGGGTAGGCGACGTCGTGAAGGTGTAGTTCACCTTGGAGAGAAAGAACTAGGTACTTAGCCTAGTACCTTATAAAGGGTAAGCGACGTTGTGTAGGTGTGGTTCACCTTAGAGTGAAAGAACCCGGTGGTTAGCCTAGCACCGGAAAAAGGGTAGGCGACGTTGTGAAGGCTTCTCCGCCATAAGGAGATTGGTGTAGTGATTATGAACTCTCGAGTAGGTGACTCGGGGAGTGGAGTAGGGCAAGGAAGGTGTCCTTGTAGCCGAACCACTATAAATACTCGCGTTGTGGTTTTGTGCTTCTTACTCTTATCTTTTCATTACTTACCTTCATATGCTTGTTTATCAACATCCAACACACACATCCAAATAGATTGACATAAGTCAATCTAAATAGTTTAAAAGGAAGTTTTAATTGGCAAAACTATTCAACCTCCCCTCTTTTAGTTTTCCACATGGTTGTCTCCCGAAAGAGCACTTTTATTTATTTACGAGTCTTTAAGTTAGACTCAGAGCCGCGGGGCTTCTATGGGGGCCTTTGGACTTTTCCGACCTCTTCCATGTTATCTTTCTTTGAATAAGGCTGGTCCCAAACATGTGGCGAAACATACCGAGTCATGGTGTATCTTATCTGCAGAAAATTAGCTTGTGCCCATTCGAAATGAAACCTAGCCTCTTTTTCCCCATCAATTTTAACATACCCAAACTTTACTCGTAACCAATTTTCAAATGAGATCCCCCTGTATCCTACATTGCTCCTCTTATCTTCGTCAAAACATGCCCATTCCTTGCGTTTGAGCCATTTAGGTTCAGGGTATTCTCCTCCATCGCAGATCTTGCGATTGGGGTTGCATGTAGGCCATGCCATGGTGTAATCATCGTGCATGATAGCTGGTTCGCAAAAATGAATGGTCCAGTTAATATCGGAGAACCATTCGCTAAAAGCACTATGCTTTTGTAACCACTTTTCTATGATATCCTCTTCTTTTTCCCAGCACCACCAGACTTCTGCAGCTTCTTTAATCATACGAATGAGATACTTTCCTCCTCCATTACATCCTTTTTGGAAAGGGGAACACGTCGGAAATATTACTTTGGTCCCTCGACTAAAGGAACACAACGATGAACTCTTCCTTTTACAGCGTGGCGGGAGCAGAGAGCGGATTTCTTCCTCATCATCTTCATTGTCACTGGATTCGGAGTCCTGCAAATGGCCAAAAGATGAAGGTGGAAACCTATCAGAGTCATCAAATTCTATCCTTGGTGGTTCCTTTGTCGTAACAATTTTGTCTGGCTTAAGGCTCAAGGTTTTATCCAATTTAAACTCCACTATATCTTCATAGTATCCATCGTAACGTGCTAATGTGTCAAGGAATGGTTTACCAAGAATCAAATGCTCCTTTTTGTCTTTCACATTATCGATCACCACAAATTCAGGGGCTGAAGTAAATTTTTCGACCTTTACACACGTACCACCTGTAATTCCTAAAGGGGCAATCTTAGTTTCAGTTGTTGATTCAATCACGATATTTGTTTCCCAAAGGTGGATTATCCTTAGCTTTAAGAATATGGACAGAGGCATGATGTTTACACAAGACCCAAAAATCTACTACCCCCAAAATATCAATATTACCAACAGAACACTGAATGACTAGCCCGCTTGCACTAATATCCTTAGCGAGAATAAACTTGATCCTAACACGGATATACGGAACATGGTTACGCCGTAACTCCGGGAAGTATTTACGGCGTAACTCTCCCTGTTGGTCGGTATTCGTGACCTCCAACTTGTCGATTGAGTATTTGCATCCCTCAATTACCTCCTGAGAATCATTGGTGAAAACAGCATTCCATTCCTCCTTGCACTTGGCTTCATTAAGTTCAATTCCATCTATCTCAATACTGAGTTTTTCAATCATTGCTCCAAGATTTTTTAGGGTTTCGTCGTGCCTGGAAAGATTTTTATTTGTGTTTTCCTGGAAACCCCTTAACCAAATATCTTGTTCTTTTTGTTTCTGGGCAGAAGTTTCCAGGAATTTATTAATTGTTTCTTCAAGACTGGGCTTTCTTTCTCCATAAGGCCCATGGTTGTAATTTCCACGATAACCATTACTATTTCGATTATCTCCGTAAAATGGTCGATTTTCTCCATACTTAGCTTCTTCAATATTCTCTATGTTCACATGAGTAAAATTCTTCATAAGATGTCCTCCTCCATAGCTTTCACAACCTACTTGGATGGCATGAACGGCTTCTCTGACCTTCAGCATATCTCAACTGAGATTTTCAATTTTACTAGCGATTGCGGTAATTCCGTCAAAACTTCCGCCTTGGTTCCTTTTACTTCCTCCGTCGTGCCATTTTTTAGAGTGATCCGCCATTTTTTGAATGGCTTCAATTACAAGTAGGAGTCATGTTGGGATATGTCCTTGATAGTCCAAAGATCGCCTTGTAGTAATGTTAATTCCTTTGTAGAAGATGTTGACCTTCTGCTGGTTGTTCAGATCATTAGTAGGACACTTGAAAAGAAGATTGTTGTATCTGTCCCAAGCTTGATACAGTGTTTCGTCGTCTTCTTGTTTGAAATTATGGATCTCCAAAAGCTGGTTAGAAATCTTCGACAGCAGGCAATATCTTTGAATAAAATGTTTCTTTAGTAGCGCCCAAGTATTAATTGCCCCTGCGGGCAATCTTTCGATCCATCTTCTAGCGGCTCTAGTAAGAGTCATTGGGAATACCCTTAGCATAATAGCATCATGAGACACGCCCGGAATGTTGAAAAGGCTTGCAATGTATAGGACATTTTTAACGTGCTCATATGCATCATCGTCCCTGTTTCCTGAAAAAGGGTTAGCGTGAAGCTCCCCCATAAATTGGTCTTTGATTTCGAAATGGATATCCGCTCCAATTGCCAGTGTTACTAGACCCGGCCATTGTTCCGCTCTTGTCAATGCCAAGTATTCCTCAAGAGTGAGGTCGTCGATGTTAACAACTTCCATGGTACCTGAAAACTTTAAATATGATCATGAAAAAAGTTTTAAAACGAAATGAAAGACTTAATATCAATCCTAATATAACTCCCCAACAACGGCGCCAAAAACTTGATGCAGGTTTTACTGACCAGGTCTTAATATTTATAGTGTCTCGCTATACCTATGGTCTACCCTAGTGCACTAACGGGCAGTGTACCCGGTCGTGTGTAGTGTAGTAAACGGTAAAGCCGAGGTCGTCCCAAGAGCCATGTGTATTGGATTATTACTAAGTCTAATGTCACAGAATAATAATGGTTTCGATAGGTATTTAATTAACTAAACTACTAATGCGGAATAAAGTAAATAAAAGTAGATAAATGGTAAAGAGAAATCAATAGAGAGAAGTGGTGCTAACCTAGTTAATCATCCTAACTAGTTATGTCTACGTCTACTTACTTCCAATTACTTCAGGTGGGGTCAAATTTGAGAGGACAACATTTGGTCAATTCGCCCTAACCTATCAGCAAAGATGCCACCACAAGAGAAATCGGTAGCACCATCATAAGTCATGTTGTTCTGGTCCCTAAGCCAAGTCATTAAGTACCGCTACATGCTAGATTCATAATAGTGAGTGCCGGCCGTTAGGAACTTAGACACTACACCCCCAATTCTTAAGTTCATCCAAGCGATGGGTGATCGGTTGGTCAAATTGCACAAGTAGAAAGGGTCGTCGGTTGGTCATATCTTACCCTTCTGTCTCGATCCGCTCACCTAGGGTCGATTGGTCATATCTCTAGTCAATTGGCCTCACCGTCATTCAAAACTACCGAACCAAGGGTGGCTACCAATGAACTATGCATGCATACACTTAGAAATAATTATGCGGAAGTAAAGGTAAATGAAACAACACAATTAAGGAATCATAACTAGGCTAGCACCAAAGATGCTTAGCTCATATTGATCATGCAAATCAATTCAATATTCAAAGGTGCGAAATACGTGAATTGAAAGTAAAAGAAATATAAAACGCTAATGCTTATCGTAATGAAGTGACTTCACCTTGGAAACGACTCAGTATGCTCCTCTAGACCGCCTTGAGCTTTTTCCCACGTTCTCAGTGTTGTGTGTGGAATGGGATGATTAGAAATCTTTGGAATTAGTGGGGTATTTATAGGCGGATCGGGTTCTGGCGTAACCAATGTAGGAGTTACGCCGTAGCCTTCTATTTCTTCGTAAAATGCACTAGATCTGCTGGTTACGGCGTAACCTAATGAGTGGAACCTCTTTTGACCTAATGTAGTTACGTCGTAACCTTTAGGAGGAGTTACGCGTAACCTTCTGATAAGTTGGTGATGAGTGTCTAAATACTCATCATTTTTGTTCCTTCTACAGTGCAAAAACAGTCAAAAACACTTTGAAAAGTCTCAAAAAGACAGAAAAAATATTTAGACTGTATTTTATGCAATAATTGTCAAAATCTAGTCCACAGTTATTCAAAACATGTAATTTTCATAAAAGGCCCTCAGAATTTTTAAGTTGTCAAATTAGCCTTATAAAGCTTAGTTTTGCAAAATGGCAACTTTAGTCCCTGAAATTTCAAAGATTGACTGAATTTACCCTGGACATTTTAAATTGGAAAATTAACATTTTTAGTCCTTTGGTAATTCTAACTTGTCAAAATTGGTCCTTGTAATACTTTTGGAAAATTGCAGTTTAAGTCCTTGGATTTTTGGTATTTTACAAAAATAGTCTTTGGAAATGAAAAAAAAATGGAGAATACTTAATTTGATCCTTGTACTATTGAAGATTGGCAATATTGGTCCTTGGAAAACGTTTTCAGAAATACATGAGTGGTCCCTGGATTTTCAGAATAGACACATTTGGTCCTTGTGATTAATACCTACCAAACTTGCCAAAATAAAATACCCAAAACAAAACATAAAACCCTTTACCCTTTCCCTTCTCCTTAACCCAGAAAACCCAAGAATAAAAATGGTGCCAATAATCTTTCCCTCCCATCTCACTGACACACTCAACCTCTCTTTTCCTGCTTTCCCTTTTCCCCACTCAACCTCCATACCACCTGCTACCCATTTACCCATCACCTCCCCACCCCCCTGCGACAGAGAAAGAAGACAAAGAGACAAAGAGAGAGAGAAGACCTTATAGATGGTAGTATAAATAGCTTGTGTAGCCATTGATAAGGCAGTTAGTTTTTAGTAGTTTTTAGTTTTTAATACCCTTTTTCTTAGTTTTAAAATTAGTTGTCATTTTTCTTTTGTAATGAAATTTCCCAGTTAATGAAGAGTTATTTTCATATATTGGTTACTGTTTTTTAGTGTTGAAGTAATTGTTATTATCAATCCTTGTTAGTTAAATCCTAGCTTTCATAAAAAGGTCTCAAAAGTTCTTGTATTAAGTCTGTTAAGAAAGAAATTTTCACCATAAGTAGTGTTTGGGTCAAGCCTCTAAGTGGTCAAAAACCAGGTTTTACCCATTTGATTTATCAAGTCAACTGTTCCTTTTAAGATTTTAGGTTAGTTTTATAGGTTGGAAATGATTGAACAAGTTTTAGGCAAGTTTGGTTAGCAAAAGAAAAAAAATATTTGTTTCTGTCTTGTTCTTTACTGCTCAGGACAGCAGCCTATGCTGTTGTTCTTGGGCTTATTTCTCAGCTTAATTGGTGTTTAAAATGTGTAAATTTTGTTTTTCTTAAGTTATTGTGTTACCAACTCAGTTTGTGTCCAACTTGTTTGCATCTTAAGTTCCTCTAGCATAGTTTATATTAAGCTTAAAATCTGTCTTTCAACTGTTTGTTTTTGTTCTGTCTCAAGTTAGAAACGGCCCAAAAGAAGCTGTTCACAGCTTATTTATAAGCTCTACAGTGCCTTTCTTGGCCCCCACTTGGTTTTTCATGGATGTCTACTATGCTAACCATAATTGTGTAGCTTGTTTTTGCCTTGGACGTCACATCTCAGTTTATAAATAAGCTCCTAAGAAGGCCACTTTCATTTGTTTCAACTGCGGTTGGTACTGAAAAAGCAATTACGACTTGATTTGTTTAGTTTAATTAGTGGTTGCTTTAGCTCATTTAGGTGTAGTAGAACCTCTTTAGATAATCTAGATTTAGGATTTGTTTTTGTTGTAAAATTAGTTCGTGGTATAAATTAAATTTAATGTATCTCGGCTTGTTTTGGAATTTTTAGTAGGATTAAGAGCTCATTATTAAGCTGCAAAAGCCCCTAGTGGGTTGTTTTGTTTGTCCTTTATTCTGACATCGATAGCATAGCGACTTGTTGATTTTTTTTTATTAGCATCGGCTTATTTGTAAGTTAGTTTAAGTTTCAAAGCCAAAAGCTCCTTTAGTTTGTTTGAGTATTAACAGATTTGTTTGGTTTAGTTCTCTCATTTGAATCCATCTTTTAGCTTAAGGACTGTTTGGATTTGCTTGTTCCATTATAGCTTTAGATCTTAAAAGTTGTCCGATTTTAGTTCTCCATAAGTTTAATTGCAATCCCGGTAAGTTTTAGTCCAAAGGTTTTAGCTTAACTTTGTTTTCAGCTTATTTCCAATATCAAGTCATCTAGCTTATTTGTTAATAATTGTATTAGGAATGTTTAGTCTTGCTTATCAAATCTGTTCTTGATTACGTTTTTTAGCTGCTCTTTAATGTTTTTTTTTTGCTTCGAACAGCTAAATTCCAAGTTTTGTGATTTTAGTTTTTGTATAAAAGAGTTATTTTGCTCTCATTTTCAAGTTGCAAGAATAGATAAATCCAAAAAAAAAAATAAGTAGCCAATTAGGCAGGAGGTGGGAATCGAACCCAGGGCCTCCTGGTCTGCTGCCCACGACCACACAGCACACACTCCAAACCATCTGCCCTTGCGTCAAAGTGTCAAGTCAGTTTTTTTGCCAAACTTTGTGGAATTTTCACAGATTCATTATAAGTCCATTTGAGTGAAATTTGGGATACAAGATCTTTGGTGGTGATCTCTGACTAGGTATTTTAGTTTATTTTGTGATTTTCTAGATAGCTTAATATAGTGCTTAAAGTAGGGCCTTAGAGTAGTTTGGCATATAGTTATTAAAATCAGTGTGAGTTTTTTACGTAGCTTGTGCTTTTTAGGTTCCCATCGGTTGCATTAGCTCATTTTAGGTTAGATTTAGGCTTTAGTAGCTTATGGTAGCTTATAGTTAGCTTTTAGCTTATTTCAAGTGCTTATTCAAACTGCTTATTTGCCATTAGTGGGCTTATCTAACTTTTATATTTTTCCAGGCCTAGAATAATATTTTAGATTTTCTGTAAGTCTCATAATTTTCTTGTTCATTTGTTATTTTCTTAATTTTAATTAGTTTAAATTAGTTTTTAATTAATAATAATTATTTAAAAAGTCTAAAAATATATTTTCAGTTTAAAATAACTTTTATAATATTTTAGATTTTCTAAGTCATAATTTCACTTTTCTAGCTTTATTTCATATTTTCTTATATTTTAGGGTATTATTAAATAGTTAAAATAGTTTTAATTAATAATAATTAGATAAATAGTTTTAAAAATAATTTTCTTTTCTTAAAATTTTCTTTTATTATTAGAATTGGTAAAAGTAATTTTCATTTTCATGAGTCTTTTAGTTTTCGATTTCACATTTTTATTTTACACGTTTACGTTTGTTTTAGTTTAAGTTTTACGTTTTAGGTTTTAAACGTTAATCGATTTTAAAAATAGAATTAAAATGACTTCAAAGTCTTTATTAGATTTAATTTCCTTAGTGTAAAATCAATCATAACCCTTTCCTGTTCAATATTCACCCGATCACAGATTCGTTGTATTACAGTTTACACACCTCGTTGGGACTTAACGACCCGGGGAAACACTAAACTCTCCTGGACTTAATTGCATTGCGTTCTCAGACTGTTTGGACTTTTATTACGGTTGACCATTTACAAGTGGTTGATTTGTGTGATAAAACCTGACCGTTTGGGACCGATCAGTTGGCATACTGAGTCACGCAATAGTTACGGCGTAATGTGAGAGATGAGTTACGCCGTAACTTTTTCAAAATAGCATACTGTGATAAATCCTTAGATATGTTTCCAGTTTCGCGTCTCTTTAGCTCCAATGCCCGTAATTTACCTGAAAGTGGAAAACAATAGAAAACAAGCGTAAATCCATATAAATGATATAAATAACGAGCATTATCGGGGGAAATTAACACTTAATATTCAGGACTATTTGATGTTATCAACAATCAAAGAAGAGCTTAGGAAGCAACAAAGAAAAAGGGTAAGTCTACAGATTACTCTCATAGTACTTTGGATCACGGTACCTTGGATCAAAATCTTGCTAAACCGATTAATGATGCCGATGATTTGAATGATCCAAACATGCAGGTTAGAAGATCTTGATGATGAGTTAGAAGATGACGGTATTTTCTCAAATTCCAATGAAGAAGCTGATTTCACAAATTTGGGTGATGATCTTGAAGTTCCAAAGACTCCTACATTAAGAGTTCATAAAGATCATCCTGCTGGTCAAATCATTGGACCATCTACTTCAGGAGTGCTCACAAGAAAAAAAGCTAAAGGTTTCTCTAAGCCACATAATGCTTTGCTTAGCTTTGTTTATAAACAAAACAGGCTGAATCATAAGGATAAAAAAACATGCTTATTCACTTGCTTTATCTCTCAAGAAGAACCCAAGACTGTAGCTCAAGCTTTAGCCAAACAGAGTTTGGTTGAAGCCATGCAAGAAGAACTTCTTCAATTCAAACTTCAAGATGTTTGGGTACTATGTGATTTACCAGATGGAAAGAAGGTCATTGGTACAAGATGGGTTTTCAGAGTTAAGAGAGATGAAAGAGGTAATGTCATCAAGAACAAAGCAAGATTGGTTGCACAAGGATATAGACAAGAAGAAGGAGTAGACTATGATGAAGTGTTTGCTCATGTATCAAGGATTGAAGCCATAAGATTATTTCTTGCTTTTGCATCTTATATGGGCTTTCTTGTTTATCAAATGGATGTCAAAAGTGCCTTTCTTTACGGTAAAATTACAGAGGAAGTCTATGTAAAACAATCTCCTAGTTTTGAGGATCCTGCACATCCAAACAAAGTCTACAAAGTTGTTAAGGCTCTGTATGGCCTTCATCAAACTCCTAGAGCTTGGTATGAAAGACTCTCCACTTTTCTATTGCAACATGGTTACAGGAGAGGTGCAATTGATAAGACTTTGTTTATCAAGAGAGACAAAAAGGATATCATGCTTGTTCAAGTATATGTAGATGATATTATCTTTGGAGCTACAAAACAGTCAATGGTGAAAGAATTTGAGCAGCTCATGCAACAAGAGTTTCAAATGAGTTCCATGGGTTAATTAACTTTCTTTTTGGGGCTTCAAGTTAAACAATCAAGTACTGGAATTTTCATTAGTCAAGACAAGTATGTCTCTGACATTCTTAAAAAGTTTAACTTCAGTACTATCAAGCCAGTCACCACACCCATTAAAGCTATAAACTCATTAGGAAAGGATGAAGATGGACAAGATGTGGATGTCAGCCTTTATAGATCTATGATTGGTTGTCTTATGTACTTAACTGCATCTAGACATGACATCATGTTTGCTGTATGTTTATGTGCAAGATATCAAGTCTCACCCAACGTCTCTCATATGAATGCAGTCAAGAGGATTTTTTGCTATCTCAAGCAACAACCTAAGTTAGGGTTGTGGTATCCTAAAGATTCACCTTTTCACTTGGAAGCTTTTTTAGACAGTGATTATGCAGGAGACAATTATGATAGAAGATCAACCACTGGAGGATGCCAATATCTGGGAAGAATATTAGTCTCATGGCAATGTAAGAAACAAACCATTGCGACAACATCATCCATCAGCGAGAATATGTTCTTCGCAAGTTGTTGTGGACAAGTACTGTAGATGCAGAATCAACTCTTGGATTATGGATTCAATTTTAAGAATACTCCTATCTACATTGACAATGAGAGTACCATTTGCATTGTGAAGAATCATGTTTATCATTCTAAGACCAAGCACATTCAGTTTAGGGATCACTTTATTCGTGATTGTTATGAGCACAGGCTCATTAATGTTGTTAAGGTCCACACAGATGACAATGTAGCTGATCTACTCACAAAGGGATTTGATGTTTCAAGATTCAACCATTTAGTGGTGAGTATTGGTATGATTAATTATTAAGCTACATTTAAGGGGAGGACTTAAATATTAGTTTAGTTTAGTCCTATGCATTGTTTGAGGGGAGGCAACAAATGGTCTTTGATGTTTTTGCTTTTATGGAGAAGAGGATGGAAAGTACTGCTTGACATTTATCTGAAAGTACTGCTTTGAAAGTACTGCTTTGAAAATACTGCTTACGTGGAAAGCACTGCTGTCTTGTCAAAGTACTGTTACAACGGTCAAAAATAAGGGGTAAAATTCAATTTATTAATTGGGATTTGATTTTTTAAATCTTACCTATAAATAACTACCCTACTGATTTTTACTCTCATCTTTATACTTATCCATTCATTCATCACTTTTCTCATCATATTCACCTTCGCCAATTCATTTATTCTTCTACCAACAACCACTGGCTAATCGTAATATCTGTAGTAAGCACAATATGGTTGCTAATTTGGACAAGACACAATCAAACATCACTTTTCATGATATCATAGGTTTCCTAACTGGGTCATCAATCAATTATGCTCTACTGATCAATCCTGACATCATTGAACCATGGATTCAACAATTTTGGGCTACTGCTAGATCTCATTTGCAAGATGATGAATCTTTCATTCAAGCTAAGGTTGCTGGAAGGACAGTTAGAATTACTGAAGCTACAATAAGAGAAGATTTATTGTTTCATGATGAAGAAGGTGATGTTCCTTTTGACAAACAAGTACTTCGGGATACAGTTAGAGATATAGGGTATGAAGGTTCACTCACTAAAACTACTTTTAAGAAGCCCTTGTTTAGTCCTGAATGGAAATATCTCGTTCATGTTTTACTTCATTGCTTGAGTCCCAAAAGTACTTCATGGGAACAGTTTGGTGCAAACATAGCCTCTGCATTAGTGGGATTAGCTACCAATCAACCCTTTAACTTTTCACATATGATTTTGGATGGTATGCTTTCTCATATCTCTAATGGTTCACCATTCACGATGTACCCTAGATTTGTTCAATTATTCTTGAACAAGCGACAGGATATACCTAAACCTTCAAGCTTGTTACCTGCTGTTGTACTTCCTCCAAAGGTGTTTACATTTATGGCTAGAAAGAGTGATAAGTTTTCTAGGAGAAATACACCTTTAACTGCTCACATGATGAAAGTAGCACAGGTTGTTAGAGATGAAGCAGATTCAAGTCATGATACTGAGCCTTCAAGGGAAGAAACTGCTTCTCAACATACTGCTTCAAGGGAAAGTACTGCATCTTTGCAAGGTACTGCACATGTTGATTCAGAACCAGATGTGAATCCACCATCGTCTCCCAATGATTATACTTCAACAGATGGGTCTCAAACATCTGGAGGAGACGAGGGAGTTGATTCGTCCCGAACGGTCAAGTTTTCTCACACAAGCTAGCCACTTGTGAATGGCTAACCGTAAGAAACTTAAAACAGTTCAGACACAAATGCAATGAAGATCAGGAGAGTATAGGGTTTCCCCAGGTCGTTATGTCCCAACGAGCTGTGCGATGAATTACCAAACGGATAGTGATCGAGAGGATTTGAACGGAAAAGAGTTTTGATTGATTATGAACAATTATACCTAAAGGAAAAGTTTATAAATTACAGGGGCTTAAATGCAAATTAAAGAAAATTAAAAAGCTAAATTATATTAAATAAACGCTATCACTATATTTAAATTGATGTTTTTCTATGATTTATAAAACAAAATAACTTAAATAAACTATTTTAATTAAAACGTAAACCTAAATTACCTAAAAACGTGACCTAGAATGAAAACGCACGTTATATGTAAAAATTACAGCGAGTCATAAGTAAAAACGTGAAATTTGTGAAATAAAAGTCCTACGAGTGTAAAAACAATTTTCTTACTTACTATATGACAAAAGAAAATTTTAGGAAAAAGCCGGGTATTTTTTGACTTTTATTTTATTTATTACGAATTAAAAACTATTTTACACTAATTAATTAATTAAAAATACTAAAACATTTAGGAAAATTACGAAATTTTGCAGGAAATTACTTAAACTAAATCTAAACCTAGGAAAAATACAAAGGCGAAAAAGTGTAAAGAATAAGCGGTTGATAAGCAAAATGCCTTATTTAGCTTTAAAAGTGAAAATGTATATATGATATTAATTGGTGCAAGATATGATGATCAAAGACCCAGGCGCAATGGTTCCAGTACTCACTATGTCACTCTCAAAGGGTGGGAGGTCTCGGGTTCGAGCACGCCTCCCACCTTTTGCTCTTTATTTTATTTTTTGATTTTTACTTTTGAAGCGAAGATGCAATCAAAATAAGAAACTTTTGTAAAAACTTTGCTTATGAAAACACTCAATAAAGTTGTTTTCACGACTTATTGTCCTTTGGTTTAGACGAACTTAAACAAACACACCTCTTATGATGTGTGAATACAAATAAGCTATGGATAAGCGGTTTAAAGAAAAGAACTAAGCGAGACATGAATTTCACTATCCAAAATAAGCTAGAGCAAACAAAAGCAAGCAGAATAAAAGGAATAAGCGGTTGGTATTTCGGTTACACCAAGGAAAATCCTATACTAACTAAAGGAACATAAGCATAAGAAAAGCTTGAATAAGCATATACTAAGCGAGAACTAACCTATTCTATCCTAATTATACTAATAAGCCAGCAGAAATCCTAATAAGCACTAAATAAGCTAAAATTGAAAGACTTGAGTGACCTGTGGGACTGTTATTCAAGACAGTGGATTGAGGGGTCCAATTGGGCTTATTCTGAATAAGCTATGAAGAGAGTGAGAGCTTGAGCTTGTGAGCACTTGAAATCCATCAACCCAGCTTACTTTTGCCCCCAATGGATGGGCTGAATAAGCTGCTTAAAGCCTTCTAAATAAGCTGCATAAGAAGGAGCCTGGGTAGAGCACCTGTGCACAGGACAACAAAAGGGCCAAACCACCAGCTTTAACCAACTAGCAGCGCTAGTAAAGCATTTTTGTGAATTTTTTCCTCTTAACTACAATTACATAAGCTGGTGAAGAGTCAATTTTTTATTTTTCCAATTTTCTATCTCAACCAAAACTTGCTTAAACTGCTATGCAAAAACTGAGGGACTCAAATATATATATATATTTTTTTTAAAACCAGTTAAAACTGAAAAATTGTGAATCCTTGTAAAACTCTTTTACAACTCTAAACACAGACATAAATGCTTGGACTTAACTGATTTTTAAACCCAAAATGGGTCAAAACTCTCTTTGACCCATTTGACCTAAACAAACACCCTTTAGAGTAACCAATTGCATTTTAAACTTTGAAACTTTGATGAATTTAGACCATAACTGAATTAACCATGATAAACAAACACAGAAATCAATCAAACAACAGTTTGAAAACAGAATTTAAACAAAACTGGTTTGACTTTTGAATTTTACCCGTTTGACTTTCGTTGACTTTTTCCAAAATTTAGAGAAAGTGAGACAGAACTAAGAATAAGCTCAGCATAAGCTATTGTTAAGCTTATCTGAGCTTATAAACCAATAATAATCACAAGTATTCCAACAGAATTTAAGAATCACTTAAAAGTAAAATGACTTTTATTTAGAAAATGGAAGGCTTACAAAGCTTAACATATGAACTAACAACTGAAATTAATTCTATTAAACTAAACAAAGTAATTAACTTGTACAATACTTAGAACATGAAACCCAGAAAGATTTTTGCATTAAAATTTAAAACGATTACAAGTAAAAATAGAAAAGGGTCTAAAAACAGTGACAACTTGTATCTTCAGTCTTCTTTTCTCTTTTATAGTTCCCACTAGGTTTCTTTTTCTCTTTTCTTGGCCATTGATTGGGTAGAATTGATCTCAACCGTTTGATTACAATTTGGCGCCAAAACTTGCACATGGGTACTGGTGATTTGGGTTAGGGGAAAGGTATTAATTGTGTTTTTGGAGGCTTGTGTTTGGAGGGGGGATTGGGGTATGGAAGAGGTTGAGTGTAGCAGGGTTGAGGTGAGGGATGACTGTGGTTTGCAGAGCAGTTGGGAGGAAGACAGTGGATTGGCGGGAAAGGTTGTGTTTGTTGACCGGGGTTTGACCTGGGGGATTAATATATGAAAGGGGGTCAAATGGAGGGTCAAGGTGTTTGGCGAGGGTCAAAAGGGTTTAAAGGTCAAGGTTGGCTTTCTTGTTTATTAATATCATAAGGACCAAAAGTGTAAAAGCTGGAAATCCAAGGACCATATATGTAACTTCTGAAAATGTAATCCAAGGGTCAAACTTTTAAATCTCAAATAAGTTAAGGACCATTTTTGCCCAATGTGAAATTCCAAGGACTAAACCTAACCATTTTTAAATTCCAGGGATCAAAACTGTAATTTCTCAAAACTTTTGGAACTTTTCAGCAAAGGATTAATTATGACAAATTATGATTTCAAAAGGACCTTTGGTGACTTTTCTTTTAAAATAAATGCCTAGGGACTATATTTGACAAGTTTTGAAAGTTGAGGGACTGAAACTGCTAATTATGCAAACTTAGCGCATTTTTCATCTGATTTTAAACATTTTGCATCTGAAACATATAAAATGCAATTTTGAGATATTTTCAGTATTTTGATGCATTTACGAGCATTTTAAATGTTTTGCGATTCGGTTGACCAAAAATGATGAGTATTTACACACTCATCAATCCCCCACTAAACTATTGCTAGTCCCTAGCAATCTTTTGAAAAAACTTAATGGATTTGAATCTCTTTACCAAAAGCCATTACTTGGAGTAGCCAAATGTTTCAGTTCAAGTAAGAACTATGGTACATCGATAACCATGTGATTTTGAGCAAATCACCGACTTTCAATGAGTTTGATTTGTCTTTACGAAGCCGTTTGCTACGGACTAGCCAACTCTTAGATAAAATATCTTTGGTGAGTCGATTACCAATTATGGTTTTCCAAGCGCCTTTACCACAAGCCATAAACTTGCGGGCTGCCAACTCTTCACTAATTAAAGATATGGTGGTGAACACCATACAATTTTGGAGCAAATTGCAAGCCGTCAACGGTTTGAGATATCTTTACCAAGAGCCGTTTGCTCTGGATTAGCCAATCCTTTTGTTTATTAGACATGGCGGATGATAACCATAAAATTTGAGTAAGTGCAAAACACTTACTCCAAAAAAAATTTTTGGCCAAAATGGGGAATTAGGCGGTATAATTACATGATAAAATTAGTGAGAATTCCCCCACACTTAGAAATGAATATTGCCCTCAATATTTAAAGTACCGTGGTTATGCGAAACATAGAACGTAAAAGGAAATACTACGGCCATTATTTGAAAGATTTTTTTTTTTTTATATATATATTATACAACAATGGGGCAACTCCCCACACTAGGGTGGTACACGGGTGAAAACCCATGTTTAACTCTGTTTTTGATTACCGAGTCGCTAGCTTGACTCGACCCAATTAATTGGTTCATGGGAAGCTAAGTGGAAGAAACAATCTCCATCGGACTTTCATTCAAGATGTTTGGACAAACATTTGAAGCACGTGAAAGTTCCACACCGATGAGATATACATAGAACCGGCTCAAAATGATAAATGAAAATTCGGGGTCAAAGATAGTGTCTTCATTCCGAAGGAGTGAAGATGAATAGAAATCACAAGATATTTGAGGAAAGGAAGAAAGATTTTGATAACAATCGGGATCCATTCTTCATCCTCAAATGTGAACATATCGGGAGGAAGGGTGAGGTAGTATCATTAATAAGCAAACTCGTATGATAGAGTACACCTTCCTCTAAGCCAATATCATCCTCAAGATCAAAATAGAAATTATCATGTTCGGAGGAGATATGTCATGAGAGAGTTCACGGAGAACTCTTCATGAGAGAATCATTCACATGAAGTGAAATTGTGAACTCTTATTCCATTGTGGGCTCATCACTATCCTCGATGCGAGTATCAAAGAGTGGATTCTCGAAATTAAAGTGAATTCGTGGTCGAATTCAAATAGAGGATTAGTGAGAGTTGTTTTGAATGCTTCGGGAACAAAGTGATCAACATTCTCTATTGAATTTGTTAGGGTGAGAAGTGAGTGAGCGATCATTATAAGGAGACTTCGGTCTCTCCCGGATCGGCTTCAAATCAAAGAGAACATCGTTACTTCGATGAAAGTGGATTGTTGTGAGTGAGTTCATCGGTGAACTCCTCAAGAAGATGATCGACATCAGTTGTGGAAGTGATGCCTCAACATACTCGATGTCTCCATATGATGCACAATCTTCGCTATAATTGGAGAAAGTTTCAAAATGATCTTTTGAACACTCGAGAGGGAAAGAGAATCACACATATGATCGAAGTTCCTGTGACTCTCTCGGGATTGGGACAAGGTTCTCAACACTAGACTTTATGAATTCGTCCGATTCCTTTTCGTGAACAGTGTCAAGATGCTCGTCCCCATGTTCGAGAGTGAGTGGGAGCTTGGTGTGATAGCGATTGTTTGAGATGGAATCTCATCTTTGGGATATCAACCGGCCGGGGAGTTGAGAAATAATATTAAAGGATAAAACTCTCCTCGTCATTATCATACATTTGCCTTAAGAAATTGAGAAGCATTAGATTGCATGCTCTAGTACTAATAATTCTTCCCTAGATTTGCGGGCCTCTCGTTCTTGGATAGCAATTCTCCATGGTCTTTTCACCACTCACTTGATTCTTAAAGTTACTAATCATATCATCAAGTGTTTTCATTGCGGTTTCAAAATTTTGGGAAATTTCTTGAGACAACGGCTCGGTGGAGTTTGAACCGTATGGTCTTGTGGAGGTTGAAAATTGTCAAACCTATGAGAGTCATGATTGTTACAAGGAAATGGATTCCTATTTGACAATCGGTGAAGTGGAGACCTCCCAGTTCTCACATGATAAAGCTGTTGAGTGCGGGCCAGTGAATTATATGGATATTGGTCATAACCAAAGTTACGAGCATCAGGAAAACTGTTCATAGACAAATGTGTTTCCGGATTGACACTCAAATCCTTGGTGAGACCTCCACAAAATTCACAGCAGTTATGTTGATTATATGAAGATAAGTCGGGTGTGGTGGGTAATTGGAAAAGTTTGAGGGTCGTTAAATGAGTTCGGATTAGGATCATAATCAAATGAATTCCTCGAACCACAAAACAAACAACTCCGTTATGAATATCATTACCACATTGTACACACGTACACCAACAGCGTGGTGAACCAAAGAGGCTCACCACAACCGACACAAGGAATAAGCGATTTCATTTGAGAGTTATGAGAAGGAATCGGTTCATTCAAAGAATCAACAAAACCAACATGGTGATCCGAATGACTATCAAGTCTCGAAAAACATTTTGAAAAATCCGGAGGTTGGACAAGTGGTGTGCTCGAGCTAGCAATTTCCACCACTTCCGTTATGGTCTCGGTTACGGTTTTTGAGAAGCGTGAAGATTAGGCAAGTCATTCTTGCTAGTCACGGTCTAAATTCGCATGATTGCTTCTAACCGTAAATTGTGAAAGTTTAGGATCAATTTTAGATGGCTTAGGAGCAATTGATGGGTTAGATCTTTGGATAATCGTAGGTTGGACGATTTAGCACTTCCATTATCGGAGGAAGTACGGTCCTTTGTCACCCGGTTTCTCGTTCCATTTCCCTACGCGAATTAATGGATCATCACGAACAACACGAATTCTTGACATTTGTGATAAAGTCGAAGTTTTCAACCGTCCCGAAGTCGTCGTAGTCGAGAGATTCCATGAGAATGGAAGAAGTTAGAATCAAATGGATAGAGGGTAAAGGGATAAAGAATCAAAAAGGGTAAGAGGGTTAAGGTGAATATTTTGGGTTTTGGATAAACATTTTGTAAAAATAGGAAAGAAAATCTTTTGGGTTTTGATTTTAAGATGTTTTGGATTTTGGATTTTATAAGAAAATATATATGGATATAGATGGATGGTATGAACAAGGGTGAATATTCAAATCACTAATACGCTAGCGTAAGATAATTAGCACTGACTCCGGCGTGGCGCCTAAAATTTGATTCGTCCGAACGGTCAAGTTTTCTCACACAAGCTAGCCACTTGTGAATGGCTAACCATAAGAAACTTAAAGCAGTTCGGACACAAATGCAATGAAGATCGAGGAGAGTATAGGGTTTCCCAGTCGTTATGTCCCAACGGTGTGCGATGAATACCAAGCGGATAGTGATCGAGAGGATTTGAATGGAAAAGAGTTTTGATTGATTATGAACAATTATACCTAAAGGAAAAGTTTATAAATTACAGGGGCTTAAATGCAAATTAAAGAAAATTAAAAAGCTAAATTATATTAAATAAACGCTATCACTATATTTAAATTGATGTTTTTCTATGATTTATAAAACAAAATAACTTAAATAAACTATTTTAATTAAAACGTAAACCTAAATTACCTAAAAGCGTGACCTAGAATGAAAACAGCGTTATATGTAAAAATTACAGCGAGTCACAAGTAAAAGCGTGAAATTTGTGAAATAAAAGTCCTCTGAGTGTAAAAACAATTTTCTTACTTACTATATGACAAAAGAAAATTTTAGGAAAAAGCGGGTATTTTTCGACTTTTATTTTATTTATTACAATTAAAAACTATTTTACACTAATTAATTAATTAAAATACTAAAACATTTAGGAAAATTACGAAATTTTGGTGAAATTACTTAAACTAAATCTAAACCTAGGAAAAATACAAAGGCGAAAAATTTGTAAAGAATAAGCGGTTGATAAGCAAAATGCCTTATTTAGCTTTAAAAGTGAAAATGTATATATGATATTAATTGGTGCAAGATATGACAGTCAAAGACCCAAGGGCGCAATGGTTCCAGGTACTCACTATGTCACTCTCAAAGGGTGGGAGGTCTCAGGTTCGAGCCTGCCTCCCACCTTTTTGCTCTTTATTTTTATTTTTTTTGATTTTTTACTTTTGGAAGCTGAAGATGCAATCAAAATAAGAAACTTTTGTAAAAACTTTGCTTATGAAAAACACTCAATAAGCTATTTTCACGACTTATTGTCCCTTTGGTTTAGACGAACTTAAACAAACACACCTCTTATGATGATTGTGAACACAAATAAGCTATGGATAAGCGGTTTAAAGAAAAGAACTAAGCGAGACATGAATTTCACTATCCAAAATAAGCTAGAACAAACAAAAAGCAAGCAGAATAAAAAGGAATAAGCGGTTGGTATTTCGGTTACACCAAGGAAAATCCTATACTAACTAAAGGAACATAAGCATAAGAAAAGCTTGAATAAGCATATACTAAACTGAGAACTAACCTATTCTATCCTAATTATACTAATAAGCCAGCAGAAATCCTAGTAAGCACTAAATAAGCTAAAATTGAAAGACTTGAGTGACCTGTGGGACTGTTATTCAAGACAGTGGATTGAGGGGTCCAATTGGGCTTATTCTGAATAAGCTATGAAGAGAGTGAGAGCTTGAGCTTGTGAGCACTTGAAATCCATCAACCCAGCTTACTTTTGCCCCCAATGGATGGGCTGAATAAGCTGCTTAAAGCCTTGTAAATAAGCTGCATAAGAAGGACAGGTGAGCACACATGCACGGGACAACAAAGGGCAAACCACGACTTTAACCAACTAGAAGCCCTAGTAAAGCATTTTTGTGAATTTTTTCCTCTTAACTACAATTACATAAGCTGGTGAAGAGTCAATTTTTTAATTTTCCAATTTTCTATCTCAACCAAAACTTGCTTAAACTGCTATGCAAAAACTGAGGAACTCAAATATATATATATATTTTTAAAACCGATTAAAAGCGAAAATTGTGAATCCTTGTAAAACTCTTTTACAACTCTAAACACGTACATAAATGCTTGGACTTAAGCGATTTTAAGCCCAAAATGGGTCAAAACTCTCTTTGACCCATTTGACCCACAAACAAACACCCTTTAGAGTAACCAATTGCATTTTAAACTTTGAAACTTTGATGAATTTAGACCATAAGCTGAATTAACCATGATAAACAAACATGAAATCAATCAAACAACAGGTTTGAAAGCAATTTAAACAAAGCGGTTTGACTTTTGAATTTTACCGCTTTGACTTTCGTTGACTTTTCCAAAATTTAGAAAGTGAGGCAGAACTAAGAATAAGCTCGGCATAAGCTATTGTTAAGCTTATACGAGCTTATAAACCAATAATAATCACAAGTATTCCAACAGAATTTAAGAATCACTTAAAAGTAAAATGACTTTTATTTAGAAAATGGAAGGCTTACAAAGCTTAACATATGAACTAACAACTGAAATTAATTCTATTAAACTAAACAATGTAATTAACTTTTACAATACTTAGAACATGAAACCCAGAAAGATTTTTGCATTAAAATTTAAAACGATTACAAGTAAAAATAGAAAAGGGTCTAAAAACAGTGACAACTTGTATCTTCAGTCTTCTTTTCTCTTTTATAGTTCCCACTAGGTTTCTTTTTCTCTTTTCTTGGCCATTGATTGGGTAGAATTGATCTCAACCGTTTGATTACAATTTGGCGCCAAAACTTGCACATGGGTACTGGTGATTTGGGTTAGGGGAAAGGTATTAATTGTGTTTTTGGAGGCTTGTGTTTGGAGGGGGGATTGGGGTATGGAAGAGGTTGAGTGTAGCAGGGTTGAGGTAAGGGATGACTGTGGTTTGCAGAGCAGTTGGGAGGAAGACAGTGGATTGGCGGGAAAGGTTGTGTTTGTTGACCGGGGTTTGACCTGGGGGATTAATATATGAAAGGGGGGTCAAATGGAGGGGTCAAGGTGTTTGGCAGGGGTCCAAAAGGGTTTAAAGGTCCAAGGGTTGGCTTTCTTGTTTATTAATATCATAAGGACCAAAAGTGTAAAAGCTGGAAATCCAAGGACCATATATGTAACTTCTGAAAATGTAATCCAAGGGTCAAACTTGTAAATCTCAAATAAGTTAAGGACCATTTTGCCAAATGTGAAATTCAAGGACTAAACTTGACCATTTTAAATTCGAGGATCAAAGCGTAATTTCTCAAAACTTTGGAACTTTTCACCAAAGGATTAATTATGACAAATTATGATTTCAAAAGGACCTTTGGTGACTTTTCTTTTAAAATAAATGCCTAGGGACTATATTTGACAAGTTTTGAAAGTTGAGGAATGAAGCGCCAATTATGCAAACTTAGCTCATTTTCATCGATTTTAAACATTTTGCATCGAAACATATAAAATGCAATTTTGAGATATTTTCAGTATTTTGATGCATTTCTGAGCATTTTTAAATGTTTTGCAGTTCAGATTTGACCAAAAATGATGAGTATTTACACACTCATCAGGAGTCATGGCTACTGAGGGAGTAGTTTTGGATAATTATGCATTAACAACAGAGTTAATGAGGTTGAAGAAGGATCATGAAGCTCAAGCTGCACAACTGTTGAAGTTGAACAAGTTCAAGAGATTGAAAAGGTTTGTCTGGCCACTAGTTCAACATCACAGGTTGTGGGTGAAATCACACAAGAGGTGTGGTTACAAACCTAAGAAGGTTTCCAAGGGAAAGACGCCTAAAAAGCAGTCTTCATTCACATTAGGGAGGAATTTGGAGCAAGAGAATTTGAATGAAGATGCTGAACCTTATGAAGATACTGAACCTCATGAAAATCTTGATGAAGAACCAGATGCTGCAACTGATGTTCAAGGATCTGATGCTCAAGGTGCTGGTGTACAAAGTACTGGTGTTCAAGATACTGGTGTTCAAAGTACTGATGCTCAAAGTACTGGTGATCAAATCTTACATGAAGAAGAAGTTGGTACCTCTAAGGAACATACTGTTAGTAATTATGAGACCATTGCTCAGATAATGCTCAACATGACAAGACCAAGAGGTATTAGTATTCCGGAGCTGTACAATCTCAAGTCTTAGACATTGCTTGTGAGGAGTATGCTCAAGAAATTCTTAAATTTTCAAACAATTCATCGAGTGGCAATCCCACTCCATCTTCAGAACCTATCATTTCCGACTTTTCCCTTTCTTTCACTCCATTTGAGTGAAGTGACTTCATTTTGGAAGAGATCGAGGGTTGTCTTAAGAATGATTCAATTTCACCGAAAATTGATGATGCCAACTTTGATCCGGAGTGAGATATTCTTTTACTCGAGAAAATGTTAAACAATGACCCTGTTGGAATCACTCCTAAACTATAATTCAAGTGTTAGTTATTATTATGTAATAGGTAGCTTATTATGGCCTTTATGTTTGTTATTAGCCTTAAGCTTATGTAGAAGGCCCATGAGCTTAGGCCCAAGCCCATAGGAGAAAGGATGGGAACTAGGAGTGTTGCCCTAGCTTCCCTCCTATAAATACTCTTGTAAACCTTCATTTGAAGGTTGGTTGTTCAAGTTATCTTTCACACAAACTCTACGCCTAACCTTTCTCCTAGTATACGTGTATGTGTGTTTGGTTATTTGTTCATCCGCCTCTCTATCTCTTTCTTGTAAGCTTGTGTTGTAAATCTAGTGACCTAACAGTGGTATCAATCGCCTAATAGTTGAGTGAACGTATTGTTTGAAGTGAGTTTTGGTCTCACGCTTAACTTGCGTCTCCATAACTTTGGCTTGATCAAAAGCGTATTTTTACACTTTTAATCCAAGATTCTTGTCCTTTCAACGTTATAAGGTGTTAAACTTCTTGCTTTTGGCAAAATTTTCGAACTTTGTGTGTAGATCATCGTTTTCATCTAGTTTTTGTCGAAGGTTCTATCCTACACGAATTGCTTTTAAGAGTTTTGGTTCATCAAGGTTCACACTTTTGTGTCTTTTGGTGTTATTGAAGCTATTTCATCACACAAAAGCGGTTTAGAAACAACTTTAAGCATAATCATATTCTGAGTAATCCTACGCGTAGCTAAACCCTAAAACTACGCGTAAGGTTATCCTTGGTTTGATCTTCGTTTTCGTGGGCTACTCCGTGTTTTCTTGCTTGGATAAGCACGAAAATCGTCGACTTTGGATATCTTTTGCCTTTGTGAAGTGTAAAGATCACTGGGATAAAACCTAAAATTACGCATAAGCATAAGCTTACGCCAGAAATCCCACGATAAGATTCATCTTACGCCTAAGCCTAGTCTTACGCATAAGATAATCCTAAGCCTAACTTTCTCGCCTAACTTTTGTCTACACATAACTTTAGAGTCTTTTCCATACTTACGCGTAAGCTAAATCTACGCGTAACTCCTTCTTGTTACGCGTAACTTTGGTGCTTTTACGCATAAGTGCTACTTGGTTATTGTGATTTCTCGCCTAAGGATACTTCTTCAACAAAGGTTCATTCGACTACAAAGATCCATTTTACCAACACAAGTTTTCAACATGTCTCAACCACCATACTCTAACTATTTCCCTTACACTTATTCTCAACGACAACAACAACTAAGTCCACAACATCAACAATGGAATCAACAACAAGTTATTTATCAACAACAATTTAATCAACAACATACTCCACAACTTGGAGCAATTCCTCCACCACAAATGGTTCAAACACCGCCAAGTCTTCAAGTTCAACCCTACACAAATGATTTCAATCAACATCCATCAAGGAACACTATGAAGGAACCCACTTGGTTTGCAAAGATGTGTGAAGCTTTAAGCAGCCAACAATCAATTCATGAGGCTGGATCACTTGATAGACCTCCAATGCTCACTCCATGAAACTACGATCAATGGGTGATAAGGTTCTTTAGGTTTTGTGATCTGAAGAAGCCATATGGAAAGTTCTTAAAGAAGGTTATCTTGGAAGGTCCATTTGAGATGCCTGCTGTCATTGTAGCCGGAGATCCTAATGTCATTCCACCAAGAGATGAACAAACAAACATTGCTATTGTTTGATTTAAATCCGGAGAACTTCTACACTATGAAGTCGATGAGCTTGCAATGCAACATATCCTTTTAGGATTACCTAACCCAATTCTTCAAGTGTTGATGCTCAAAAGACCGCAAAGGAAATGTGGGACCATATTCATCTTCTTATGGAAGGATGCATGACTCAATCGGGAGGATTTGGAATCCAAAATTTACTTGGCCTATGAACACTTCATGATTGAACACGGAGAGACACTAGAGTCTTATCATCATCGATTTTCGGACATCATCAATGATTTGGATAAACACAACATCATCATGCCAAGAATTGCGGTGAATACTAAGTTCTGAGTAGTCTTGGTCCCGAATGGGAGAAGTATGTCATTTTTCTCCGTCAAGCGAAGAATATGCATCATTCTACATATGGATTGTTGTACGATTACTTTAAGCCTCATGAAAAGGAAGTTGATAGGGAAAGGATTCTCCGTGCTCAAATTGCTCCACCTACACATCGGAAAATCAACAACTTGCCTTATATGCTCAACAAAGTTATCCTCCTCAACAAGCAACTCAACCAAGCGCCTCGGTTACACCAAAAGATCAATCACAACAACCTCAACAAAATCAATTGGTTCCTTACAACAACAACAATGATCAAGCACTTCATAGTCAAACTAATGAGGAATCCGATCCGTTCGAAGCATTACAACAGGATTTGTTATGATTGCTAATGCTTTTAGCCGTTATACCAACAAATCCAACAATCGATTCGTTCCTCATCAATACACGAAATCAGTTGTTGTGAACAATGGATGACTTGAAGTTGAGAATCGTGGTTATGGTCGTCAAATGGGAGGTGGTCAAGGGTTTAATGCTATGGGTAGGAATAACAACGAGCTCAAGTGGTGGAGCAGGAAATGCTCGAGAATGGGTTGAATGGTCTTGATGCTACAACCGCAATGAGAAGGACACTGGCTAATGCATGCCCAAAGCCAAGGACTAGGGGCGTGCTTATTTCAAAGAGGCTCTTCTTTTGGCTCTTAAGGATGAAGTGGTGGATCTCTCACAAACAAAACGAGCTTTATGGCGGATGCAGACTCGGATGATGATATGGAGGACTTGCAGGCCAATGCAGCTATTATGTTGATGGCTAATATGCATGAGTTACACATGAGTGAAACAGGCCCAGTGTATGACATCGATGGTTTGTCTCGGTGCCGAACAAACCATCATCATATCTCGAACTCATATCTCCGCCAATATCTCGAATCCCACGACAGCTCGATCGCTCAAAATGAGTCATCTACATCTCATTCGATGATTTTCAAATAAACCACAGTAGTTACATTTGACGATCAAGATGACCTCATGGTTTCCTTTGATAATCAAATTGACTCGGTGGTTGTACTTGAGGATCTAAATAATGATCATGTTGTGACTCACGTTGAACAAGCCAAATTGTTGCCTCATCCAGATTTTGCTCGTTTAATTCAAGACCATCAAATCAAAATGGAGGAATGTTATGCATTAAATAAGGAATTAAAAAGCGAAAATGCACTGTTAACCAAGGATTTTGAATGCTTACAAATGCAACTCAACTTTTTCAAAACTCACGAAAACCGTGAAAAAGGTTTTGAAGCCGCTTTGCTAACTCATCAAAGCGAAAAATATTTAGAGACGGATCGTGATCTAGCCGCTTGAAGAATGCTTTGTTGTGCGAAATAGAACAATCGAAACATGAACATAAAAAGCAAATTAACGCTCTCACCTTGGAAAACCAAAACCTAAGGTCGAGTTGTTAACTTGTCAAAACAGTTCTCCGCATACAAAAAGCATTCAACGAATCGGGTAGATGACCTTCTTGAAGAAATTATCGACTTGCAAAACAAAATTAAAGAGTTTAAAAGCATTGTTTACAAACATGGTGAATCGAGAATGACTATTGAAAAGTTTACTTTAAAACCCAATCCAAAAGGATATGGACCAAATCTAGGCGATTACAAACCAAAGCTTTCACTAAAACATTCAAACCAAATCACAAGTTTCGGTCACGAATATAAAATTAATGATACTATTATGAGTTTTGTTGAATATCATCGTCAAGAGGAATTAGATGCGTAAGACGAGAGTCGATCAAAATTAAAAGCATTGTTTACAACAAACCTTTTAATTATTCAAAACCGGTCACTTCGTCACACCAACGGATTCTTCTAACACACCAAGGGTTATCATCAAAACACCGAGTCTTCTAATGTTAATCCCCAACCGATTATGCACAAATTTATGGTCCTTTACCTTCCATCGATGAAGTAAACTCAAAACACGAAAATCGAAAAATTCTTAGATATTTTGACATTTTCATGGTCGACCTCAAAATTTTACAACATGAGATAGAAATATCGCTCAAATCAAAATTGATCATTTTCAATCGCCTCTGGCGCGAGAACAAAGAGATATTTTTCGAAAAATCTTTTACCTAACGTTAAAAATTTGAAAAGTTGTGCATTAGCTTGGGAAAAGGATTTTCATAAGGAACTTGGAGTGATGAAGGTCGTTTTCGAGAAAAGCTGAAACATCTATTTCTAATACTAAACGAAAAGAAAATGTTGAGAAAAGATGTTGATCGACTCTTGAAAGATGTTATCTGTGCTGATATCCATAATGTTGTGTTATTCTATTCTTTGCCACATGCATCTGATTATATCTCTGCTGATCATGTTGACTCTGTGGTAACCGTTGAGAATACTGATAATGTGCTTCAGATCGAGTCTTTAAAAGCTGAAAATAAACGATTACTTAACGAACTTTTCAATGCAAAACGTCATCTTAATAGGTGTGAAAAAGATATTCACAATCAACAACTTGGGTTTCAAAAGAAAATCGCTCAGTTGCATGAAAAATCTTCGGATCCTAAATTTGCGCAACTGGATGATCAAAATGTGTCTTTGAAAGGTCAAATATCAAAATATGAACAAGAACTTGTAAAAGTTAAACAGGAATATGGTGTCATATTTGATTTACTCAATAAGACTCGTCATGAAGCATCAAACGAACTTGATCACTATCTTTCTCACACTAGAGAAGTCATGAATTTTCTTTGGTAATATTCGCTCGAAAATCAAGATTTGATTCACACTATCTCTAAGTTAAGAGAAATGTTAGGAAAGTATGAACAACTTTCGCCAACCATCTTTAAGAGATTAGCACCTGTAACACTTGGTAATCGTGCACCTAGAATCCCTACTACCAAATCACAAGTTGCTAACGTGATTCCTTCTACTGAAACAGGAATATTTGCGTCTTTTCCAAACGTCCGCACTTCACACCTAGGAGCAGTCAATCGAAGAATAGGAAGTTGCGACCTAAGAAAAGATCAATAAGGAATGCTAAAGTAGAAGAACACCCTAGGACTATGAATAAGACTCACGTTGCTTCCACTATAGATATTGCGTCTGGCAAATGTAATAGAAATAGTGATGTAACGAATGCTAAACCGTTAAGTAGTTTTGAAATTCAGTTTGATGCACCTTGTGCTATTTGTCGTAAAAGTATGAATTCTGATTGTCATAACAAATGTGTTGCTAAAGCTATAATCTCTCGTTTACGGAATCCTAAGAATCGGAATACCTCTAAGCCCACTAATTCTTCTAAGTCAGTGCTTGGTAGACCGCCTTCTTTAGATTCTAAGGCATGCATTGCTGTCCCTGTAGCTCCAGTTTCACCTCCTAAGAATGTAGTACCACCTAGTGCATTCACTAAGACTAAAGCAAATAGTAGTTATAGATGGCAGAAATGGATATATAACACACTAGGATTTAAATGGATGCCTAAAATTATTAATGTGTGTATGTCTAATATATACCTTGGAACCCTCTAACATTTGGGTTCCACATCTACTTCTATTCCATCCGTGTAAATGCGTGTGTAATGCGGTGATCTGAGATCATTCTCGGATTGTTGATAGCGGATGTTCCCGACACATGACGAGCAACCTTAAGCTGTTATCAAACTTTATTGCAAAGTTCATTGGCACCGTCGAGTTCGGGAATGATCACTTGCAGACTATCATGGGCTATGGAGACTATGTCAATGGGAACATCGAAATCGGCAGGTTTACTATGTGGAAGGCCTTGGTCACAACTGCTTTCGATGAGGTCGGTTTTGTGATGGAGATTTGGAGGTTGCTTTCCGGAGAAAACTTGTTTCATTCGTGATCTACAAGGAAATGACCTTATGTCTGGCTCACGTAATTCGAGTCTCTACACTATCTCTATGCAAGACATGGTTGCTTCATCTCCCATCTGCTTACTTTCAAAGGCAACATCAACAAAATCCTGGCTATGGCACCGTCGTCTCCCACATCTAAACTTTCAAACCATCACCAACCTTGCTCGACACAAACTAGTTGAAGGTCTCTCACGATTCCGGTATTCAAAAGATCACCTTTGCTTAGCATGTGAACAAGGAAAACGCACTCGTGCTCATTTTCCTTCAAAGGTGGAACACAGCTCTCAGCATGTGCTTCATCTTCTTCACATGGATTTATGTGGCCCGATGCACGTGCAAACGATCAATGGCAAACACTACATCTTAGTAATTGTTGATGACTACTCACGATGGACTTGGGTATACTTTCTTCGAAGCAAAGACCAAGCTCCACAAATGATCATCACCTTTCTCATGAAAATCTGTGTTCGACTCCGCAACATCGTCAGCTAATCGTAATGATAAAGGAACCGAATTTGTTAACCAAACCCTTCAGAATTCTATGAGAAAGTGGAATTCAAAGATCAAACATCTATTGCACGTACACCGAACAAAACGGAGTTGTTGAAAGACGAAACCGAATGTTAGTGGAAGCGCAAGCACAATGTTAATCAATGCTAAACTTCCAGATTACTTATGGGCGTGTCGATTCATCGCATGCTATACTCAAAACCATTCTATGATCACAAACGCCACAACAAAACACCTTCGAGCTTGTCCACAACCATAAACCGAATCTCAAACACTTTCATGTATTTGGATCCCTTTGCTATCCGAATAATGATCGTGATGATTTTGGAAAGCTCAAAGCCAAAGCCGACATTGGAGTATTTATTGGATATTGTGAGAATTCTAAAGGTTACCGAACTGGAATCGTCGTACAAAGCAGTGATGGAAACGATCCATGCTCATTTTGATGAACTCACGGAAATGGCTTCGAGTATAATAGCTTAGAACCCGGTCACAACCGCTTAAACTTCCTCAACCCCATCATCGGTGAACAAAGCCCCCACTCACTCGTGGAAAGGTTATTTGCTCCTCGGTTCGGTGACGATATTGATGAACGTGCTCGGTGTATCCGTTGTTTCATCCGCTCAACCCGATACTACTCTTATACCGATACACTGCTACAACAACCATCGTTGAAGATGCACCCACACCGCTTGACTCCAACACAACGGTTGAACAAACCGCTTCCAACAATGATGAACCGGTGATGATATTCGAATGAAGTACCCCACCGCAGATTTTGATCCAAATCGTTCTTTAACCCGTTTGCTAATGAGATCTGCGCACGGATGTCGCAGAATCGTCAACAAACCATTTGAATCCCGAATCGCACAATGTATACCAACATCAACCATCTACACATCGATGGACAAAAGACCATCCTCTCGCAAACATTATTGGCAACCCGAATCAACGGTCGTTACAAGACAACGTCTTCACACGGATGGTGAACATTGCATTTATGCACTCACCGTCGCTAATCGAGCCTAAAAACATTAAAGACGAATGACAAAAGACAACTGGATTGAATCCATGCAAGAAGAACTCAACCAATTCAAATGTCTTGAAGTATGGGAACTGGTTGAAAGACCAACAGGGTCTACGTCATTGGTCTCAAATGGATTTGGAAAAGCAGATTGGATGTTGAAGGAACGTCATCGAAACAAGTCACGTCTAGTTGCTAAGGGTTATCGCCGGAAGAAGGAATAGACTTTGAAGAATCTTTTGCTCCGGTTGCTCGTCTTGAGGTCGTTCGGATATTTCTCGCGTTCATGCTCATATGAATATGACGGTCTTTCAAATGGATGTCAAAGCTGCGTTTCTCAACGGACAACCGAAGAAACGGTTTATGTCACCAACCCGAAGGATTCGTTGATCGAGTGCCCGAACCATGTCTTCAAACCGAACAAAGCTCTTTATGGTCTCAAACAAGCCCTCGGGCATGGTACGATAAGCTATCATCTTTCCTCATTGCTAATAATTTCACCAAAGGTTCGGTTGACCCAACTCTTTTATACAATATCACGGGCACATATCTTAATTGTTCAAATTTACGTGGATGACATCATTTTGGGTCTACACATAAAAGTTTTCAATCGCTTTTGCAAAACTAATGAAGAAAAATTTTGAAATGTCCATGATGGGTGAACTTACGTTCTTTCTAGGATTACAAATTCATCAATCACCCGTGGTATTTTCTTGAGTCGGTCCAAATATGCCCTTGAATTGTTAAACAAATTTGGAATGAAAACACCGTGATACTTATGCCACACCAATGACTCATACCAAGAAGCTAGACGATTTACATGGGAAATTAGTAGACCCTACCAAATACCAAGTATTATTGGGTCTCTCATGTATCTAACGACTAGCGAGACACGATATTGTCTTTCCGCTTATCTATGCTCCCGTTATCGATCGCGACCAATGAAACCCACCTCTCGAGGCTAAAAGAATCCTCCGATACATCAAGGGAACCATTAACTTGGGATCCGTATCCGAAGGATTTCGGTTTTGAACTAATCACTTTTGAGGACGACCACGCAGGATGCTTAGACTCACGGAAATGTACTTCGTGAGATCTACAATTTCTTGGTGATAAACGGTGTCGTGGCAATCAAGAAGCGAGGATTGTACATCGTCATCATCAACCAAAGCGAGAATATGTAGCCATGTCCGCGTGTTGTGCTCAAGTCATATGGATGAGAACACAACTCAAAGACTATGGTTACGTGTTGATGAGAATCCCGATGTATTGTGACAATCGGAGTGCCATTGCGATCTCATGCAACTCGATTCAAAGACTAAATCAAAGCACATCGATCTTCGCTATCATTTCATCAAGGACCACGTGGAAGCAGTGCAGTTGAATTATACTTCATGGGTGCAGAATACCAATTGGCGATCTTCTAACCAAAGCCTTGCCTCCCGCTAGGTTTAATGAGTTGGTCCACCGGATTGGTATGAGGTGTTTGACTCAAGAGGAATTGGATGACCTCCTAAAACGATCTTAAAACACGTCAAACACCAAAATCTCTTTTGTGAATACATTTTCAAAAACAAAATACAAAAATATAAAACCTGATAAAACAACAAAAATATTCTTCTAATCTAATTTTTTTCAACATGGCAAGTACATTTCTTCCATCAACACTATAATCTTTCAAACATTCAGTATTTTTCCGATCAAGTGTTGAGGGGGAGAAAATTATCAATTAACTGTTTCAAAACATCTGTGTACTTGCATGTTATAATATCTCGGTTGTTTCCTTTATCAATGGTGGTAAACTTTTCTGGTTAAATGACACTCCTCGGACTAAAATGTATAACTTTTCATTATTTACCTAAGTCGAGGGGGAGTGTCGTCAAGTTTCTTTCTTAAAATCTTTGTTTGGTAACCAAAATGGAAGTTAAATGGCTTTGTATGAAAAAGGAAAAGGTGGAGGGACCAAAACTGTCAAAATGTTAAAGTCATTTTAATAAAAATAATCTCCACCTAACTATTTCATCACATTTATTACTTACACCAAAAAGATCCTACGCCTAAGAATCGTTTGACAAATCCGTGTTTCAGATCATCAATTTGTAAGTGGTTTCGTGTTTATAACAAGTTTTTAAGCAATGGTTTTGAATTTTTCAAATATCCAACGGCTCAATCTTGAGATATAGTCAGTTTTGTGTCTTACGCGTAAGCGAAAGAACACCAAATCATGAATGGGTGTTTATGGTTAAAAGGGTTGTGTCAAAACGTTCTTAAAACATCAATGATACTTTTTTAATCATCTAAACTCACCCAGAACCACGAATTAAATGGATTTGAAAACTAGGGTTCATGCGTGGAATTGGGTGTTTTCAAATGTGATGGTTTTTGGTCAAAACGATTGTTATGTGATGTTCATATCATGTTGAATTAATGATTTCCAGGCCCCATAACAACCCAGAAACACTAATTAAGTCAGAATTAGGAATTAGGGTTTAATGTTCTTGAGTTTGGGTATTTTTGATTCACTGAGAATTGGGTGTTAAAACTTGGTTTATAGACTCTCACAACACCTAAGATCTACCAGAAAAAGTATGGTGCTAATCCGATGGTTAGAAATCATATGCGTAATTCTTAACCTCTAGGGTTTTGACCTACGCGTATGACTTTCTACGCGTAACTGATTAACAAGTGCTCATGCCATGATTTGTTGTTAAAATGAATTTATGTGTTAATATTAATGATATGATGGTTTTATTTCGTGCTTGCTACGCATAAAATTCGAGTAATCAAGGTTGATTGTTACTCACGATAAGGATTACCTTACGCGTGGCGATTATGCGTAAGAGAAATCCTCACGCGTAACTACTACGCATAAGGTTCTACAATGGGACTACGCGTATCCCGTGAAGGATATGCGTGTGATGACTCTCGCGATAAGGTCTACTTTACGAGTAAGCCTTACGCGTAAGGTCTTTATACGCCCACGCCGTAAGCCCCACGCATAAGGTCCCCTTTCCCACGCTGTAACATTTCTTACGCGTAAGTGAGGATCCCACGATAAGCCTCACGCCCACGCATATACTTCTTCTGTTTACGCGTAACTTTACCAAATCTACGCCTAAGCCTTTATTGACCTTCGTTATGAATTGTTACGTGTACAAACTTGTTAATAAACAAATCATATCGTCACGAATCCAATAATGTCACTAATAAACTTAAACGTTTGATATGTTGTGAACTATAAGTGATAACATAAACTTTAAAACTTAAAGTTAACTAACTCACGAAACATTTCACGACGTCATTGGACTATTGGACAAACAAGTGACTTAGGACTCGTAATAATCATTGACACTGTACATTCAATAACTAGACAATAAAACCTTCTATTGACTAACATTATGTCTTTCGATATGTTGGTTCTTTTGGCTAATGTTATTTCAGATCACGACATGGTCGCTCAAATGAATGTGGATGCACCGAAGCTCTCACAATTGTCGACATCTTCCCTAATGGCTATCCTAGAAAGATTGGAAAAATAACTTTAGGGTTGACTTTGAAACCCTCACATGCTCGTAATCTTCTTGTCTCATTCTTTGTGGATATTCTAAGGAATCATCCCTACCGTAACATGCTCTCACACTGCCATTGCACGGAAATCTACATTCAAAGAATTCGGAATTCTATGCGAGGATCACAGTCAAAGTGCGTGACGGTGACGCCAATCACAAACAAGTCACCATCACTCATGCGGACTTACGGGCTGCTCTTCTCATTCTGAAATCGAGCCAACCGACTTCTTTGCCACACCCACCGAGGAGACAGTTCTTCAATTTCGATTGATATTGGCTATGATGAAGCTTCAGGAACTATCTCTAAGCATTCTCATGTGGAGCTTAAGAACATTCCTCAACCGTGGAGAACCTCTACATCATCATCACCAAATCGGTCTCACGGTCGTGATAGTGGCTATGAGCATCCCAAGCTCATGGAACTACAAATCTTCGGTCATAAATCAACAAAAGGACATCGAAATTGAAGCACTATTATGGGAAGACATGATGTCATTTCACAAGAAACTTGGCTCAAAAATTCCCTATGTCGATACACAAAATTGTTGATCCGAGAGCACTTGGACTTAATCCAGATATTCCACAAAGGCTCAATGACCCGACAATCACGATATGTTGATCGAACCTATCCTATCTTCGTAATCAAGGAATCGTCAACAAAGAAGCAGGTGTTGTGTTACCCGATCACCTTCATCTAAAGAAATCAAAAGCTTGAGACATACAAAAGGTATCTAGTTGCGAAAAGAAGGCAAAGTTGGTCATCTCGATGACAAGTCTTCAGTACACCTATAAGGAGAACCGAAGAGGAAGGCAGTGAAGTCTTGCAAGTCTCGAAAGTCATAGGAAGTTTCCCAAGAGGAATCCTCCTCGTAAAAGGATTGTTCCTCCTAAGGAAGCTGCTCCCATTCCCTTACCTAAACTCGAACCTCGAGAAAGCTAATTGACGAGGACTCAAGGTCTTGAATCGAAGAAGAGATCACATACTCTGAAACTGCTAAAGATGAAACCACAATGGTATCTAAACCTCCCAGTCCTCCAGCTGACCTAGGAAAAGGAAAGACTCCTGTACTTGTGCCATATGAAGAAAGCTCAGAAAGTGATGAAGAGCAACTGGATAAATCCTACAGGAAGAAGTTTAAATTAGTTAGACACCTTCAAAAAGCTAAAGAATTTGAACAAGAACAAATGGGTGGCCCCGGAGGGTCGAGTGGTGGTGTCCACTCTTCACCAGGTCCTGATGCGGTTAATCAACCCGATAAGGGAGCTGGTGCCACCACTCTTGTGCAACAACAAACGCTTGTGGAGGAGTCATCGATTATAACATTGAGGAACCGTAAAAGGATAAGACCGAGAAAGATAAAAGCGATGAAGAAGCTAAGGCTCGACGGAAGAAAAGGCTAAACTGGACACGATGACGAAGAGAATTATGATGATTATCTTCTCACATCCAACTCGCTCCAAGGAGGATACTTCGCACCTCCTAAGGACCCCGAGCCTCCTCATGTCTCATCCTCATCGATTCATCATCTCACTCCTCACCACCACCATCTAAAAGATCAACCAAATCATCATCCAAATTAGTGAAGAAGCCTACTCGATCTTGGATATCTCATGCTCATAAACAAATTGGGAATGTGTCAAACAAGTCGAAAGAAAGAAATCCTCCAAAGGAAGATGAATTTCTATCGATCGAATCTGATATATTCATGATGATCTCGACAAGATGCAAGAGGAAAGGAGTATGTCCGAAGCTCATGAAAGATGATCTTCAAGGAAAATGGACGAAATGGACAAGACTAACAAGCAATGGAGGTCGGGAGCATATGTGTACCGACAACCGTATCCAAATCTATTGCATCTAGCCAAACAAGCCATGAAATCAACTCCGATGAATTTAAGCATCAATCCATTGAATCTACAATCTTCTCGGATGATGAATTGGTGAGCAAGCTAGTAGCGTAAATGTCAACACGCCCGCAACGTTTGCCTCACACGAAGCTAAACTTTGTTTGAAGCTCATGGAATACCAACTCAGTCCTCATTCCGAGAAGAAGTCGTTAGGCCCAAACGTTCAAGAGATGATGAAGACAAAGATCAGGATAAGGATAAAGAGCACAAAAGCTCAAAGAAGTCTGATGTATCATCCTCTATTCAGTACTCGATGCAACCTCCACCACAACGGACTCCTACTCAACAAATATCTTCTCCTCCATCTTCTACTAATAAACCTCAGGATTCATCTGAGTTACCGCCCGAGACTCAAAGAACCGGTGATCACTTTGAGTATACGGGTGGTGACGATGAGGAAGTCCGTGAGCCCCTACAACAACCCACCTCTCCCAAACAAGTTAAGAAACCAGAAACCTCATCTAGGCCAAAACAAAAGAAGAAGAAGGGGCCAATGACCGACGTCGTATCATGGTTAGATGTAGATACAACACGGGGAGTTTGAATGGTTTTACACTTGTCAATTCCACTCCCTACCAAGAAGGTCAAGATCCGTAGACGGTAATACTTTGGAGCATGCTAAGATTATGCAAGAAAAGTTCCAGGTGAAGAAGATGACGAAATCCGAGTTGAGGCGAATCAAGAATGAAGCTTTTCAACTGTGGAAAGATAGCTCAAAAAGTGTCATCGAGGTCGAATATCACCTTGAAAACATTGCTCGAGCTATGTCTAACAACATGGATTGGCTCAACCCAGAAGCAAACATCGACTTCACCAAACGGGACAACCCTCCATACTACACCGACTGGTCAAAACCTCTACCAACAATTGGCCAACCAGATGAACCTAGGATTCCATTCAGATATTTCTTCAACAAAGACTTGGATTTTCTTCTACATTGTGGCGATGGATCAAGGAAATACGCTACATCTTTGACACTTCCATTCCCAGCAGCCATATACTCAAACTGCATAGCTATCGAGGAAAGAGCTAATCACTTGTTCTCCAACAAAGTGGAAGCATACGACCGAGATGCAATGTACGGATTTATCATTGGCCGAACGCCAAGAATCTACTACGTGTCGCCAGTTCAAGTCTCAACATGCGGTGTTCAAGATTAAGGATATCGTTGCCATCAAACACGTTGATCCGTCGACCAAATGGGACTACACTTTTCTCAAGAAGATTGTGGTCAAAAGGCAAGATGAACGGACTATGCATTCTCTGAAGTCGACTTTGAGAATTTGTCTCTCAACGACATTGAAGACATGTACCTTGCCAAAGTATGTGGTCGCATGAGGCAATTTTCAATCAAGTACAGCGTGAATTCATCAAATCACCGCTCATCTTCATCGAAGCATAGTCATCAAGGAACGTGTAGAAGATCTTCACCGGCTATTGAATCATATCAAACCCGTGTTAACTTCACCCCACCTCGACTAGATCTTCCCGACATCAACCGCTCTCAATATGCACTCATCAAGAAACCATTCGGCGTCGTTTACCGATAAACTTCGACAAAATTGCTTAATGGCGTGTAGCGATCTTCATAAATTTGGGGATCACACTTTGAAGATGGTTAGGGACGGATTGGCTTATAGGTTGAAGGATATACGTCGAATGATTGGGTCTCCTAAGCGATGGAATTCTCGGGATCGAAGGGATGTGAGGAGAATCATCAAGATGATTGATGAAAGGTTGTATGAAGGATCGCCTCGTCGGAAGATTGGAAAGCTATGTTGGTGGTCACCCAGATTAACATCACCGGCTTTCAACGCCCGATTCACACTCATGGCGACATCTCTAGACTTCTGGTACCCCTTGAATTGTTTCTTTCATTATAAATTTGGATGTGTGATTATATATGTCTATGGCTTGTGCACACATAAAAGTGTACAACCCGTAATTGTCAAGAAAGGACCACGTAGTACGCTTGATTGCCATCGATCGGTGCTAAACGGTCAAGTCTAAAAGACTAAAACCGCTCAAACACTAATGCAATTAAGATCGAGGAGTATAGGGTCTCCCGGTCGTTATGTCCCAATGAGCTATGCAATGGATCAATCAACGCCTAGTGATCGAGAAATTTGAATGATAAAGGAATTGTGATTATATGACTACGAAATACCAAACAAATACAAAGGCTAAAATGCAAATGAGAGGAAATTAAAAGATAAAACCTATTAAATAAACGCTATCACTATATTTAAAGTGATGAACGTTTAAAACCTAAAACGACGTTTAAATTATAATCTACGTAACGCACAAAATAAAAAGTGAAACTAATTCAATATTAACCCTAAAAATATGAAATGATGTTTTACAAACCTAATGATAAAAGAAAATTTATAGAAAAGAAAATTATTTTTAAGACTAATTATCTAATTAAAAACTATTTTAACTATTAATTAATTATCTAAAATATAAGAAAATAGGAAATTAGGCTAGAAAAATAAGATTAACACTTGGAAAAGTCTAAAATATCAAAATAGACTTTTCAAAACTATTTTTGTATTTTGTGACTATTTATCTATTTTCTATGAATTTTAAACTATTAAAACTAATTAAATCACTAAAATTACCAAATGAACTATGAAAATATGGAAAATTACTTTTTGCCTTTTTATATTTATCTAAGCCTAAGAAAAATGAAAACTTATTTTTTGAACCTTTTCTAATTTTTGTATTAAATGCTATTTAAAAGGCTTAAAACTAATAAAAATCAAGAAAAATAGTAAAACAATTGAGAAAATATGAAAATTTCAGGGAAACTCCAAAATAATATTAAGAAGCTATGAAAATTGGAAAAACAAGTGCTTGTGTGGAGAAATATGCAACTGCTATGGAAGTGCTTATGGAAATAAGCACTTGATAAGCCAAAAGCTCACCAAAAGCTACCAAACTGATACAGAAGCTATAATAAGCTAAATATACCCTAATGCACTTAAAAACAACAGGCTATAACTACTGATAAGCAATATTTCACAGATTTGATGATTATGAAATTAGGCTAAAAACAGTTTTTGGTACCAACTAGCAGTCAATAAATAAGTACTCTAATAAGCTACAAACCTAAAACCAATTATCAAGACTTAAACTAGACCTAAACAGCTATCTATGACCAAAAGACCAACCCTTGAAAAGCTTTTACAAGCTCTGCACAAGCTTGGCTAGAACTGAGAAAATCACTCAGTATATACTGAGTTGGTGCAGGGCAGATGAGGCTCACTTTGAGCTTATGCCCAAGCTTATCCAAAAAGCTTAAAGCAAAAACAGATATTAGGTCTTAAAGACAACCAAGAGGACTACTTATAAACCAAAAATCAAACCTTGAAAAGCTTTAATGAGTCTGTGCAAGCTCCGCACTTTCGCATAAATCCACTTTTTCACCATTTTTTTGACTTTTGAAACAGAGACACAGCTTGACTTTGGTGAAGTTTGATCCAATTTTTATGATTGATAATGAAGTTAAATGATGTAATGAAGCTATAACAACCTTTGTTAATTACTTTTGAACACAATATGAGTGATTTGCTCTTTTAAAAATCCACACAGTTAACAGTGGACAGATTAACAAGAAATTTTGACTTTTTGGTAGCAGCACTCAAGCAAGACAGATATGAGTCTAATATGACTAGATAAACTTGAACCAACAAAAGTTATACATCGAATAAGTCCTGGACATAATTAAATCAAGAATTCCAAACACCCTTGTTTGATCGTTGTGAGCTCAAACTACTCCAAACTTTAAACAAGCTTGCAAATATTATCAAACTAACTTACTATAACTTAATCACAACTGTTTGACCAGGTTTTAACAAGTTTACACTTACAAATACAGATTATACAAAAACCTTAAATTTGACTTACAAATAGTCCAATAGCCACAATGGCTTGAATCCAGAACCATGAACCTCTAACCTATTTAATATCAACCCATTAGCTCGTAAATAACCCAACTCCATATCGCATCACCCATTGACCCGGTCAATGCCAATTTTGCCCTGCTTGACTTTCTTTGACCAATATCCAACTATGCTCAAAACTTGAATGTGAGCTTGTAAAAGCTATGCTAAGCTTATTTAAGCTCAATGTAACTGAGAAACAATTGATATGAAGCTTTTGAGTGTGATTTGGAAATGTAAAATTTCAACAGTGGACTTTAAACATGAATTATGAACATAACTTGAATTAATCACTGGAAATAGTTTAGAATGATTACAAAACACTTAAGTTGATTTAAATAAACAGATTACAACAAGTTTTTCACTTATCTAAAACTTTTAACATAAAACGACATTAAACTAAAATAATAAAACTAGAAGACTCTTCTACTTGCTCCAATTGCTTCTCTTTTATAACCCAAAGCCTTTCTCTTTCATCTCTGAGCAGTTCCCAACTCTTTCCTGGCCATTGGATGGCTAGAATCAATCTCAACCGCTCAAACATGTTTTGGCGCCAAATTCTTTATCCGCCCATTGAGGTTGAGTGAGGGTTGGGGTGCATTTAATGATGTTTGGAAGTTAGTTCAAAGTGAGGAACAATTTTGAGTGATTGGAGAGGAGGGGGATGGGGTAGTAGCTTGTTTGCAGGTAGCAGTTGAGAAGGTGACTTTGGCGGGTTGAGATATTTGACCAGAATTGACCAAAGAGTATTAATAAGGAGGGTTCACAATTCAGTTTTGACAGGGGGTTCAAAATACTCATGACCAGGCCAAATGGGATAAAAGGTTTAAATTGACAAGGGACTAAAGTGTAAATGCTGAAAATCAAAGGACCATTCCTGCCAATTCAAAAGGATATTCCAAGGACTAATACTGACAAGCTTCAAAAGTACAGGGACCAATTCTGCCATTTTGCAATTTTCAAGGGGCCATTTCTGCCAATTTTGAAACTTGAAGGACTATTTTTGTAATTTCTCAAACTTTTCATATTTTTCACCAAAGGATTAAATTTGACAAGTTTTGATTTAAAAAGGACCTTTGGTGATTTTACTTTTGAAATTATGTGCTCAGGGACTGTTTTTGACAATTTATGAAACTTGGGGGACTGAAACTGCAATTTTTGCAAATTTGATATGTTTTTCATCTGATTTTGATATTTTTGACTTTAAAACACATAAAACTCTGATTTGTGATATTTTGATCATTTTGATGTGTTTCGAGTGTTTTCGGATGAATTTGCGCTTATTTTGTACAAAAATGATGAGTATTTACACACTCATCAATCCCCACATCGAGATATTGCTAGTCCCTAGCAATGATTTGAGAAAACATAATGGATTTTAAACTCTTTACCAAAAGCCATTACTTCGGAGTAGCCAAATGTTTCATTCAAGTAAGAACCATGGTACACCGATAACCATGTGATTTTGAGCAAACCACCGACTTTCAACGGATTTGATTTTGTCTTTACGGAAGCCGCACTTTACGGACTAGCCAACTCTTAGATAAATTATCAATATTATCTTTGGTGAGTGAATACCAATTATGGTTTTTCCATCGCCTTTACCACAAGCCATAATCTTGCGGGCTAGCCAACTCTTCACTTTTTAGGATATGGTGAGTTGAGAACCATACAATTTTGGGCAAATTGCAAGCCATATAAACGGATTTGAGATATCTTTACCAAGAGCCGTTTGCTCTGGATTAGCTAATCCTTTTGTCTTACGTATATGGCGGATCGATAACCAAATGAGAAAGTGTAGAACACTTACTCCAAAAAAATTTTGGCCAAAATGGGGGATTAGGCGGTATAATTACATGATAAAATTCGTGAGAATCCCCCACACTTAGAAATGAATATTGCCCTCAATATTCAAAGTACCGCGGTTATGCGAAACAAAGAACGAAAAGGAAATACTACGGCCATTATTTAGAAAGAAGATTTTTTTTTTTTTTTTTTTTTTTTTTAAACATGTGGGCAACCCCCACACTAGGGTGGTAGAAAGAGGTGAGAAGACGTAAATATGGGTGAAAACCCATATGGCACGCCATCGTTTTTGATTACCGAGTCGCTAGCTTGACTCGATCCCCGCATTCATTGGTTCATGGGGAAAGTTTGTAAGTCCGGACAACCATGGATGGAATGTCTTCCAAAGAAATGCTTCACCGATGACCATTCACTTTGAAATTAGGACCATCGGGTTGAGATAACTCAATGGTACCATAAGGATAAACCTTAGCGATAGTAAATGGTCCGCACCGGTGGATTTGAGCTTTCCGAGAAAATCTTCAATCTTGAATTAAAAGAAGGACTCGATCACCAACGTTGAAAACGCGGTTCTTGATTTTTGAGTCATGAATCTTCTTTGTCTTATGTTTATAGATCAAAGAGTTCTCGTAAGCTTGATCACGGAGTTCGTTTAATTCATTCATTTGAACTTTCCTATGATCACCCGTCTCGAATATCAAAGTTAGCATGCTTCAAGGCCCAGATGCCTTGTGCTCGAGCTCAGCGGAAGATTACATGCCTTCCGCACACCGGCTTGTATGGAGTGCACCCGATGGGTGTTTTGTAGGTGTCACGGAAGGCCCAGTGCGTCATCTAGCTTATCCGACCAAGAGGCACGGTTTTCACCAACCGTCCTCTCAAGAATTCTTTTTATCCCCCGGTTAGAAACTTCCACTTGCCCACTTGTTTGTGGGTGGTACGCAGTAGAGGTACGGTGAGTTACACCATACTTTTGCATGACTCTTGCAAATTGGTCATTGCAGAAATGTGTACCACGATCACTGATTATGGCTCGTGGAGTTCCAAACCTAGCAAAGAGAGATTTCAAGAATTTCACAACAACTCGGGCATCGTTGGTGGGTAAAGCTTTAGCTTCAACCCATTTTGACAAGTAGTCAACGGCCACGAGTATGTACTTATTTCCATGAGAAGAGGGAAATGGCCCCATAAAGTCAATGCCCCAGATGTCAAAAATCTCACACACTTGAATGGCGTTTTGCGGCATTTCATTCCTTTGTGAGATATTCCGTGACGCTGACAAGCGTCACGGGTTTTGACGAATTCATGGGCATCCTTGTAGATCGTGGGCCAATAGAATCCCGAATCAAACACCTTCTTGGCGGTGTAGTTGGGGCTATGATGTCCCCAAGAGGTCCGTAATGGCAAGCTTTGAGAATGTCAATAGCTTCCCGACCATACACACATCGCCGGATGACTTGATCCGCACAGATTTTAAACAAGTAGGGTCGTCCGAAATAATGTTTCACATCTTTGAAGAATTTATTTTTCCGTTGGGACGACATCCCTTTCACCACAAAGTTACCCGCATGGTAATTTGCAAAGTCGGCAAACCATGGGGTAGAAGAGTCTCCGCGAAAAGAAACCACGTTGAGTGTTTCGAGAGGAAATGTTTCATTGATTTCCTTTTTCTCAAACACGTTTTGGTGAGGGTTCTCTAATCGAAAGATGATCGCACCGTGTTCTCGGCTCCTTTTTATCACGGATGATGATATCAAATTCTTGTAGGAGGAGAACCCAACGGAGCAATCTCGGCTTTGCATCTTGTTTTGCAAAGAGATATTTGAGTGCCGAGTGATCCGTATATACCACGCATTTGGTCAAGATAAGATATGGCGAAACTTCTCAAATGCATACACCACACTAATAATTCTTTTTCCGTAGTGGTGTAATGGGTCCGAGCTTCACCATAGTTTTGCTCGCGTAGTGGATTGGTGGAAATGTTTGGTTTTGCGTTGCCCCAAGACCGCACCGATTGCAAAGTCACTTGCATCGCACATGAGCTCGAAGGGTAAATCGATCGGGGCAACTAGAATGGGTGCCCGTAGCTTTTTCTTAAGTGTTTCAAAATCTTGATGCACTCGGGAGAGAAAATGAAAGGAGCATCTTTTTCGAGAAGATGGGTCATAGGCCGAGCGATTTTAGAGAAATCTTGAATAAATCTACGATAAAACCCGGCATGACCTAGAAAACTCCTAATACCTTTGACAGTGGTGGGATAAGGTAGTTTAGCAATGACATCAACTTTTGCTCTATCTACCTCAATCCCATTCTTAGAAATCTTATGGCCGAGGACAATGCCCTCTTTGACCATAAAGTGGCTCTTCTCCCAGTTTAGACATAGATTGGTGTCTTCACACCTTTTAAGCATTTTGTCTAAGTGGGAGAGACATGTTTGAAATGAGTCCCCAATGACCGAGAAGTCATCCATAAACACCTCCATAGTTTCCGATCATGTCGTGGAAAATGGCCATCATACAACGTTGGAACGTGCGGGAGCATTGCATAAGCCAAAAGGCATACGCCTATAGGCAAACGTCCCGTATGGGCGGTGAATGTGGTTTTCTTGATCCGGCGGATCAATGGGGATCTGAAAGTAACCCGAGAAACCATCAAGGAAACAATAGTACTGCCCTCGCTAATCTCTCAAGCATCGGTCCATGAAGGGTAGAGGAAAATGGTCTTTACGGGTGGCTTCGCTTAACTTTCGATAGTCAATACACACACGCCATCCCGTAACCAATCGAGTCGGAATCAACTCGTTCTCTTCATTTGTGACAACAATAATGCCACCCTTTTGGAACGCAATGAATGGGGCTAACCCAAGGACTATCGAGATCGGGTAAATCAAACCGCATCAAGAAGTTTGAGAACCTCTTGTTTGATAACCTCGTGAATCTTAGGATTCACCCTTCTCGACTTTTGATCGCGGCTTGAAGTCATCCTCCATTAAGATTTTGTGAGTACAAAATTCGTGGTTGATACCTTAATATCGGAGAGTTTCCAAGCAATTGCTTGCTTGTGTGACTTCAAGACCTTTATGAGAGCAGTTTTCTCCTCCTCATTCAAGTCTTTAGCAATTATGACGGTAATTTATCATCACCCTCCAAAAATGCATACTCAAGATGAGGAGGTAGGTCCTTAAGTTCAACCTCGGAAATTCTTGGTGGATGATTGCACCGATTTGATTTCCTCGATCGTGATTTCTTTCGGAGGAGTGAAGGTAATGGATCTTCATTAAGCAATTGCTCAAGATAGAGAATATCCTCCGAATCATACACACCATCAATTCCAGCGGAATCGACTCATCGAGAGAAAGAAAGTCATCGATCTCTTCCGAGGAAGTCACCTCCTCAAATGGAGTGAGAGAGGGGGAAGAGTCGGCAATGATAGGTTGAGAAGATGTGGTGGAATTGGAATTCCCACTCACAGAATTATGAAGATAACCAAGAAACTCTTGAGAGTACTCCTCTGAAGCAATATCAATTAAATCAACTCGATTAATCGATTCAGTGTCATAATTTGAGGAGTACCTCGAAGTCTGATCGAGATTAAAGGTAACAGCTTCATTACCCACACGGAGAGTGATCTCTTGCTCAAACACATCGATAAGAGCACGGCCCGTCCTCAAGAATCCTCGTCCAACAATGAGAGGAACTCGAGGATCGGCATCGAAATCAACGACCACAAAGTCAGCTGGGAAATGGAACTTTCCTACTTTCACGAATACATCCTCGGCAATGCCAAGAGGACGCGAGATAGAACGATCTGCAAGCTCAAGAGTCATGCAGGTAGGAATAAGTTCCGGAAGAGACAGTTGTTTCAGATCGAATACGGCATCGATTGATGCCGGCACCAAGATCGGCAAGGGCAAAGCATTCAATCATCCCGTGAAAACACAAGGAAGAAGAAATTTTCGGGATCTCCTAGCTTCTCGGGAAGCTTCTTTAACAAAACAAATGAGCAATTCTCATTCAAAGGAGTTTTAGCCATTTCAAATAGCTTTTCTTTGTTGCTCAAAGATATGTTTGAGTAGATGCAAACTTGGGCATCAACATGATGGCATCCGCGAAGCTTATGTCAAAGTGAAGTTCTTGGAAAATCGAAAGAATTTTTCCATCGATGACTAGCTTTCTCATGAGCTTTTGCTCATGTAACCGTGAGGGATAAGGAAGAGAAGTTTTGGATTGATTCTCAACAGAGCTATAGGAGGTTCAAAACAACTCCTTGATTTGTCTTGGGTTGTCGGACCACTGAGGTTGGACTACCGAAGGTTGGACGTGTGTGGTACCGTGGGCTTGAATAATGCACCTTGTCCGTTGTTTCCTTGGTAACTTGACTAAATGCCAGGAGGAGGAGGCATTGAGTCATAGGTCCATTGTGTTTGGAGGTTCACTTTCCACTACCTTTGGGAGAGAAGAAGAAGAAGAGGTAGTAGGAATAGCGGGTCCAAGATATGAAGCACCACTACGGGTTGTGATCGCTTTGCATCGCCCTCGGATTAGCGATCGTGTTGCTAGGTAGAGTACCGAGCCCGAGGGTCGATCATTTAAAGACTTCTTGATGTCGAAATTTGGTGACCAACAACCGATTCATTTCCTCTTGGGATTTCATGAATTGTTTCAACAACTCATCGATGATGGTCCAGTTGGAACAATAGCTTGAGTTTGCACAGAAATTCGCCCCTATTGTTAGGATTAGGGCCTTGATTACGAAAATTCCACGGATTATTGCCATGATAATACCACAGGTTGAAGTTTCCGACTGGTTTCTATTGTAATTTCCTTGATGTTGGAAATTTTGATTCGATTTTGAAAACCGTTGTTTTGATTGAAATGACCTTGGTTTTGAAAACCTTGGTTTGGTCTGCTTTTGATTCGATTACGGTTTTGATTTTGATTGAAACCGGAGGTCCGAGTAGTGGTTAGGGACGGTGGTTCGGGTCTACAGGAGCACGATATTGATTGCCTCCTTGATTAGACATCCCGCCCACAAGATTGGCTTCAAAGGGTTACCATCGGTGGCCATACGATTATAGTAAGCATGGGGCCACCACATGTAACACGACTTCCACTTTCTTAACTTCAGCAGAGGTGAAGTTTGTGGAAAAGAGACTTTCTTTGATTGGAGAGAACCAAAGCTTGAATAGCTTCCGTGAGTTTATCAATCTTAGCATCGGTGCTAGACCGACTCACGGGCGATGAAGAAGAAGGACCAACACCGACTTGGGAAACAACAGGCTTGCTTCGTGCGGGCGGACTTTGGACTTGTTTTCGATTATCGCCAAAGCTTCTTTGACAGCTTTGTTTAGGAAATTTCCTCCAGCGGAGGAATTTATAGAATCTTGATCGATTGACTCACTCCATTGTAGAAAGTGTCGAGTTGCATCAACTCGGAGAAACCGTGGTGAGGACATTTGCGAAGCAATTCCTTGAAACGATCCCACGATTCATCAAGGATTCATCAAACTTCGAGTGAACTTGATGATTTCATTTTAAGACTCGTGGTCTTGGAAGGTGGATAGAATTCATTCACAAATTTCTTCACCGATCTTCCCATGTCTCTATAGACCGAGGGGTTGTTTTCAAGCCAACCGGCTTGCCCTCAAGAGAAAAACGGAATGAAGAAGCTTAACAAAGATCGGAAGGACATTCTTATACTTGATGGTAGATGCAATCTTGTTAAACCATCGAATATGAGCATGAGGATCGTCCCGCTCAAAACCGTAGAACCGATTTGAAGTTACAAGATTCAAGAACCGGTCTTGAGTTCAAAATTTTCACCACGATGGTCGGTATAACGATAGCATCTCCATACCCGTCGATGGGTGCCCGGAGAAGCTCACACATAGGAATTTCATCCGCCATGATAGCGGAAGTAGTGTGAACAGTCCGGATCTCGGATCCGATCGATGGAGCGAAAGTCTACGAACACGCCTCCTTGGAATCTTGACAAGCTCACGAAATGGGCTTACAGATCTAGAAGAGCGAGTGCGCATACACAAGAGTTAACTCTAAGGAAACTCAGAGTTAAGGAGAGAAATGGAATTATGAAATCTTTCACATGAGAATGAGAATTATGAAGACGTTTTGTAAAAATCAGGGTGAGAAGAATCTTTATGGGTTTTCTGGTTCTGAAACGTCGATATCACAACAAAATCAATTAACACAAAATCGAGGCAAAACAACAGTGAACTTAACCAATAATCCAAGATGAATGGCTTCTTTGAAAAAGGTACACCAATCACAATGGACACAAAGGCAAGTTTTATATCTTTAGTTCGGGAACTTATTATGGTCGCACCCCCAGTTAGGTAGTGCACTGCCTTGGTTTTCGGTGGTAATCTTTTAAGTTGTTAATTATTAAAGAAAACGACGATTTTTTTTTTTTTGTATTTTTATTTTTGATACATATATAGAAACAAAAGGAAAAATATTTTTGTGTTTTATCGTTTTGGATGTTTTGGGTTTTGGATTTTTAAAGAAAATATATATATATATATATATATATATATATATATATATATATATATATATATATATATATATATATATATATATATATATATATATATATATATATATATATATATAGAGATAGATGATATAAACAATGAGTGAGGATTCAAACAACTAATCTGCTAAAACGGAGATAAATCAAGACTGACTCCCAAGAATGGCGCCAAAATTTGATCGGTGCTAAACAGTCAAGTCTAAAAGACTAAAACCGCTCAAACACTAATGCAATTAAGATCGAGGAGTATAGGGTCTCCCCGGGTCGTTATGTCCCAGCGAGCTATGCAATGGATCAATCAACGTCTAGTGATCGAGAAATTTGAATGATAAAGGGAATTGTGATTATATGACTACAGAAATACCAAACAAATACAAAGGCTAAAATGCAAATGAGAGGAAATTAAAAAGATAAAACCTATTAAATAAACGCTATCACTATATTTAAAGTGATGAACGTTTAAAACCTAAAACGTACGTTTAAATTAAAATCTACGTAACGTACAAAATAAAAAGTGAAACTAATTCAATATTAACCCTAAAAATATGAAAATGATGTTTTTACAAACCTAATGATAAAAGAAAATTTATAGAAAAAGAAAATTATTTTTAAGACTAATTATCTAATTAAAAACTATTTTTAACTATTAATTAATTATCTAAAATATAAGAAAATAGGAAATTAGGCTAGAAAAATAAGATTAACACTTGGAAAAGTCTAAAATATCAAAATAGACTTTTCAAAACTATTTTTGTATTTTTGTGACTATTTATCTATTTTCTATGAATTTTAAACTATTAAAACTAATTAAATCACTAAAATTACCAAATGAACTATGAAAATATGGAAAATTACTTTTTGCCTTTTTATATTTATCTAAGCCTAAGAAAAATGAAAACTTATTTTTGAACCTTTTCTAATTTTTGTATTAAATGCTATTTAAAAGGCTTAAAACTAATAAAATCAAGAAAAATAGTAAAACAATTGAGAAAATATGAAAATTTCAGGAAACTCCAAAATAATATTAAGAAGCTATGAAAATTGGAAAACAAGTGCTTGTGTGGAGAAATATGCAATCGCTATGGAAGTGCTTATGGAAATAAGCACTTGATAAGCCAAAAGCTCACCAAAAGCTACCAAACTGACATCTGAAGCTATAATAAGCTAAATATACCCTAATGCACTTAAAAACAACAGGCTATAACTACTGATAAGCAATATTTCACAGATTTGATGATTATGAAATTAGGCTAAAAACAGTTTTTGGTACCAACTAGCAGTCAATAAATAAGTACTCTAATAAGCTACAAACCTAAAACCAATTATCAAGACTTAAACTAGACCTAAACAGCTATCTATGACCAAAAGACCAACCCTTGAAAAGCTTTTACAAGCTCTGCACAAGCTTGGCTAGAACTGAGAAAATCACTCAGTATATACTGAGTTGGTGCAGGGCAGATGAGGCTCACTTTGAGCTTATGCCCAAGCTTATCCAAAAAGCTTAAAGCAAAAACAGATATTAGGTCTTAAAGACAACCAAGAGGACTACTTATAAACCAAAAATCAAACCTTGAAAAGCTTTAATGAGTCCTGTGCAACTGCTGCACTTTCTGCATAAATCCACTTTTTCACCATTTTTTTTGACTTTTTGAAACAGAGACACAGTTGACTTTGGTGAAGTTTGATCCAATTTTTATGATTGATAATGAAGTTAAATGATGTAATGAAGCTATAACAACCTTTGTTAATTACTTTTGAACACAATATGAGTTATTTGCTCTTTTAAAATCCACACGATTAATAATGGATGATTAACAAGAAATTTTGACTTTTTGATAGCGTGCACTCAAGCAAGACAGATATGAGTCTAATATGACTAGATAAACTTGAACCAACAAAAGTTATACAATGAATAAGTCCTGGACATAATTAAATCAAGAATTCCAAACACCCTTGTTTGTGATTGTGAGCTCAAACTACTCCAAACTTTAAACAAGCTTGCAAATATTATCAAACTAACTTACTATAACTTAATCACAACTGTTTGACAGGTTTTAACAAGTTTACACTTACAAATCAGATTATACAAAAACCTTAAATTTGACTTACAAATAGTCCAATAGCCACAATGGCTTGAATCCAGAACCATGAACCTCTAACCTATTTAATATCAACCCATTAGCTCGAAATAACCCAACTCCAATATCGCATCACCCATTGACCCATCAATGCCAATTTTGCCCTGTTTGACTTTCTTTGACCAATATCCAACTATGCTCAAAACTTGAATGTGAGCTTGTAAAAGCTATGCTAAGCTTATTTAAGCTCAATGTAACCGAGAAACAATTGATATGAAGCTTTTGAGTGTGATTTGGAAATGTAAAATTTCAACAATGGACTTTAAACATGAATTATGAACATAACTTGAATTAATCATCGGAAATAGTTTAGAATGATTACAAAACACTTAAGTTGATTTAAATAAACAGATTACAACAAGTTTTTCACTTATCTAAAACTTTTAACATAAAACGACATTAAACTAAAATAATAAAACTAGAAGACTCTTCTACTTGCTCCAATTGCTTCTCTTTTATAACCCAAAGCCTTTCTCTTTCATCTCTGAGCAGTTCCCAACTCTTTCCTGGCCATTGGATGGCTAGAATCAATCTCAACCGTTCAAACATGTTTTTGGCGCCAAATTCTTTATCTGCCCATTGGAGGTTGAGTGAGGGGTTGGGGGTGCATTTAATGATGTTTGGAAGTTAGTTGGGGGTGAGGGAACAATTTTGAGTGATTGGAGAGGAGGGGGGATGGGGTAGTAGCTTGTTTGCAGGTAGCAGTTGAGAAGGTGACTTTGGCGGGTTGAGATATTTGACCAGAATTGACCAAAGAGTATTAATAAGGAGGGTTCACAATTCAGTTTTGTGGGGTTCAAAATACTCATGACCGGGCCAAATGGGATAAAGGTTTAAATTGACAAGGACTAAAGTGTAAATCTTTGAAAATCAAAGGACCATTCCCGCCAATTCAAAAGGATATTCCAAGGACTAATCTTGACAAGCTTCAAAAGTACAGGACCAAAATCGCCATTTTGCAATTTTCAAGGGCCATTTACGCCAATTTTGAAACTTGAAGGACTATTTTGTAATTTCTCAAACTTTTCATATTTTTCACCAAAGGATTAAATTTGACAAGTTTTGATTTAAAAGGACCTTTGGTGATTTTACTTTTGAAATTATGTGCTCGAGTGGACTATTTTTGACAATTTATGAAACTTGGGGATCAAACCGCAATTTTGCAAATTTGATATGTTTTTCATCCGATTTTGATATTTTTGACTTTAAAACACATAAAACTCGATTTGTGATATTTTGATCATTTTGATGTGTTTCTGAGTGTTTTCAGATGAATTTGCAGTTTATTTTGTACAAAAATGATGAGTATTTACACACTCATCAGCCACAATCCTTATAAAAGGAGCGAAAGCTTCTTACTTTTGAGTAAAACCTATCAAACCTTTCCCGTATGATTTTCAAAACCTCAACCATTTATATCACTTGTTGAGGGGGAGTATTTGAATTAAAACTTTGTTCACAAATTGTTCATAGTGGTCATCTTCCCGCAACACTCGAAATGGTCATATTTATTCTCAACTTTTCAAAAATAACATTTTATATGCCATTTTTAGGGGGAGAAAATTATGTGATAAGAAATATGTTGTATAAATGCAAATGAATCTTTGTGTAATAGACTTAACCAACGAATTGACGGTACTAAATTGTTAGTAACTCGAAAAGACTTGTCCTGGACGGGTAATAATTTCAAGCTAGTTCGCTAGTAATGTAAACGTGTCTCGCAAAGGACTTGTCCGAGTAGAATGTACCATTTGAGAAACTCTTGGTAGACATGAACTCTGACGGGTATGACAACCTTTTGAGGTTTGTCTACACCTTCAAGGTAGTTATTAGAGCTAGTTGTCACCTAAAAGCTGACAATGTAACTCTTTAACTATGCAACGAACCGTGTCTCATGGGATTGTGTATCTTGAGTTGATCAATTCAAAAGTGCGCTCTTCCCACACGGTGCGATTTCGTCAAAACTCTAAAGCACATGTGAAGGGGAGTATTTTGCTAAAAGATAAAACTCTCACGATGGTTCAAACATGTTTTCATTTACAAACCCTTTGAGAGATTTTCTTGAAAATTGGTTTTATGACAACATAGGTTAGTCATGGAGTGATAAGGTGACTAAGGTTAGAATAACCATCCTATGATCCACAGAGTCGGAGGATCTACCCAAGGACATCACAAATAGTTAGTATTTAGAAGTCCTTAGGTACGATGATAAAAAGGAGAAAATGAGAATCGGAGAAAGAAGGAGTTGAAGAATTAAAAGAAATGCAAAGAAAAGGGTGAAAAAAATAGCCCTCCAAATTATTCAACTTAGGGCGACACGGGTTCAATTCATATGCTACTGGTTGTCACTTAGTGACGCCGGTATTGAAGACTAAAAGTCGTCATGGACCCAGTGACGCATGCACTAAACCTTCTTAGCCACTCAAGTTTCTCTCAACATAAGCTTGTTTCATTCTCACATGGAACCCTACGTAAACTATTGGCTTTCTCTTAGAGATCGCTGGCATTGAAGAAGGAGACTCTCTCCCTGGTCTCCGCTCAGGAAAACCAAATCGCACTATTGAGTCTAGAGCCACGAGATTCATCAAAAGATCTCTTAGGAACACTTGACATTTCATCACTTGTTAATCAACAAATAAGATTATCAGTGGTTCATATCGAGTCCTTCACAGATCTTAGCAATCTGTCGAGAACATTCATGAGAGGTTCACATTTGTGATCCTCAGTGATTGAATGGAAACTCCGTCGTGGTCAACATCAAACGACCTCGACAAGCAGTCACTTCGGTAACTCCCGTGGATTACGCTTAGTGTGTCTCAAACGGTCTATCGTGAGGTGATGCTTCGTGTACCTCGGTGACTCATCCGAATGTAGATGTACATCGGTACATCGCGTTATCTCACTTGTGGGACTCCAGTTCAGAACGGCTTTTGTAAGAATTAGAGTTGTGTTTTCACACTATGTCGTTAACACTCTCAAGTTCAAACTTGTAAGTCTTGGAAACCGCTTATTACTAACCGCTTGAAATGTTTTCTTATGGAAGCTCCGGAGCGGGATGATCGTGTTGATTCTTCTCATGCTCACGCCAACATCATCACTAATGGAAGTTCTATCCAAAAGCAACACAACAATGTAATGATTCTTCGTCAAATCAAAGAATCTACAAAGTTAAAGACTTAAAGAACTTCATCAAGATTGAATTCCAACGTCAAAGAGCGTGTGAGCATGTTGAAGAATGACGTGGAGACATCAGAAATGGGAAGGCACACGAGACAGACTTGATGCGAGCAACAACATACTATCACTTTCATCACAAAGAACAATGATCAAAGAACAAAGTTAAAGATGACGTCAAAGCATAACCGTTCAAAGAAGACAATTTCTCCACACCGGGAGATTGTTCAAATCAAGGAAATTCTTCTCACAAGAAAGAAGAATGTCGAAGACGCCGTCGAGCTACTATTACATCAACGCCTTCACGCTCATCACCAACACTTGAGGGGGAGATTGTTGGAATCACTCCTAAACTATAATTCAAGTGTTAGTTATTATTATGTAATAGGTAGCTTATTATGGCCTTTATGTTTGTTATTAGCCTTAAGCTTATGTAGAAGGCCCATGAGCTTAGGCCCAAGCCCATAGGAGAAAGGATGGGAACTAGGAGTGTTGCCCTAGCTTCCCTCCTATAAATACCCTTGTAAACCTTCACTTGAAGGTTGGTTGTTCAAGTTATCTTTCACACAAACTCTACGCCTAACCTTTCTCCTAGTATACGTGTGTGTGTGTTTGGTTATTTGTTCATCCGCCTCTCTATCTCTTTCTTGTAAGCTTGTGTTGTAAATCTAGTGACTTAACAGACCCGTCACCTTCACCCCTTCGAAGGAAATTAAAATTGAGGAAATAAAAGAAATTAAGTTGTCTAAAGAAAATCCTCTGAAGACCGAGCTCAAGGATTTACCTCCACATCTCGAATACGCATTTTTAGAAGAAACTGATAAATTACCCGTCATAATTGCTAAAGATTTAAAAGATTAGGAGATGACCCAACTTTTAGAAGTGCTTAAGGATCATAAGAGTTCCATCGCTTGGCAAATTTCAAATATTAAGGGCATTGACACTCGTTTTTGTACTCATAAGATTTTAATGGAAGATGATTTTAAACCCACGATGAAACAACAAACAAAAGGTTAATTCAAAACTTCATGAGGTTATCAAAAAGGAGGTTCTTAAACTCCTTGATGCCGGAATGGTTTACCCTATTTCTGATAGCCCGTGGGTTAGTCCCATTCATTATGTTTTGAAGAAAGGTTGAATGACCATCGTCACCAATGAGGATGATGAGTTGATTCCCACACGTCTCATCACCGGATGGAGAGTGTGTATTGACTATCATAAGTTTAATGATGCAACTCATAAAGACCATTTCCCGCTTCCTTTTATGGATCAAATGCTCGAACATTTAGCGGGAAATAAGTATTATTGTTTTCTCGAGGGATTTTTCAGATATTTTCAAATCCCGATTGACCCACATGACCAAGAGAAGACTATGTTCACTTGCCCTTATGGGATGTTTGCCTATCGACTTGTCCCTTTCGGCTTATGCAATGCTCCTGGCACGTTCCAAAGTTGCATGATGGCTATTTTTCACGACATGATAGAGAAAACGATGGAAGTTTTTATGGATGATTTTTTGGTTTATGGAAATTCTTTTACGTCGTGCCTCTCCCGTTTAGAAAAAATGCTAAAATGGTGTGAAGACACCAACTTAGTTCTAAATTGAGTGAAGCGTCACTTCATGGTTAAAGAGGGCATTATCCTCGGCCACAAGATTTCCAAATCCGGGATTGAGGTCGATCGAGCTAAAGTCGATGTTATCGCTAAGCTACCTCATCCCACCACCGTCAAAGGAATTCAATGTTTCCTTGGTCATGTCGGTTTTTACCGATGATTTATTCAAGATTTTTCTAAAATCCCCCGGCCAATGACCCACCTTCTTGAAAAAGACACCGCGTTCTTCTTCTTTAAATAGTGTATTGAATCATTTGAAATCCTCAAAAAACAAAATTAACGGAAGCACCGATTTTAGTTGCCCCCGATTAGGACTTTCCCTTTGAGCTTATGTGCGATGCTAGTGATTTTGCTATCGGGGCCATCCTGGGGCAACTTAAGACCAAATACTTTCAATTGATACGCTATGCGAGTAAGACGTTGACCGATGCCCAATGTCATTATACTACTACAGAAAAAGAGTTGTTTGCCGCCGTCTACGCTTTTGAAAAATTTAGACCTTATCTCGTCTTATCGAAGACCATAGTGTATACGGACCATTCGGATCTTAATTATCTCCTCGCTAAGTAAGATTCTAAACCGAGATTGCTTCGGTGGATTCTCCTTCTTCAAAAATTTGATGTCATCATCCGTGATAAAAAAGGAGCAGAGAATCTTGCTGCCGATCATTTTTCTAGGTTAGAGAACCCTCATCAAGGTGTTCTCGAGAAAAAGGAAATCACAGAAACATTTCCTCTCGAGACACTTGGGATGATATCGCTTAAAGGTGATTCTAGTACCTCATGGTTTGCCGATTTTACAAATTACCATGCGGGGAACTTTATTGTGAAAGGGATGTCGTCCCAACAAAAGAATAAATTCTTTAAGGACGTGAAACATTATTTTTGGGATGAACCCTATTTGTTTAAGATTTGTGCGGATCAAGTGATTAGGCGATGTGTTCACGGCCAAGAAATCGTTGACATCCGCAAGGCTTGCCATAATGGACCCACCGGGGGAGATCATGGTGTCAACTACATGGCTAAAAAGGTCTTTGATTCCGGTTTTAGTTGGCCAACTATTTACCGTGATTCCCACGACTTGGTAAAGTCATGTGACTCTTGCCAACGTCAAGGAAAAATCTCGCAAAAAGACGAAATGCCTCAAAATGCAATCCAAGTTTGCGAGATCTTTGACGTACGGGGGATCGATTTTATGGGACCATTCCGTCTTCAAGAAAACAAGTATATCCTCGTGGTCGTCAATTCTTTATCTAAATGGTTTGTGATGAGTGTCTAAATACTCATCATTTTTGTACTATCTAGACTGCAAAAACATCTGAAAACACTCAAAAATGCATCAAAATGATAAAAATATCACAAATCGGTGTTTTATGTGTTTTAAATGCAAAAGATCAAAATCGATGAAAACGTATCAAGTTTGCAAAATTAGCGCTTTAGTCCCCAAGTTTCAAAAGTTGTCAAAACAGGTCCACGGTATATCAAAATAAAGAAAAATGTCATTTAAGGTCCATGGGATTCAAAAGTTGTCAAAACAAACCCTTGAAATGTAAAATTTGCAAAACTACAACTTTGGTCCCTCAAGTTTGAAAAATGTCATAAATGGTCCTTGGAAAATTGGAAAATGTCAAGTTTGGTCCTTGTACTTTTGGAGATTGTCACTTTTAGCCCTTGGAACAACTTTGATGAAATGGCAGCAGTGGTCCTTGTATTTTCAGAAAATGGCAAAAGAGGTCCTTGTTATTAAACCCTTTAAATCACCTTTGGTCCCTTGTCAAAATCCAAATGACCCCTGCCTTCCCAATTGGACCCCTGTCAATAACATTTTGACCCCCTTTCAATATTAAAGCTCCAGTCAAATATCTGGTCAACAACCATTGGCGCCAAAGTCTTCCTTCTCAACTGCTTCTCTGCAAACTCAAGCTCCCCTCACCTCCACCTCAATATATCACCATCCATGTCCCCTCTACCTCCACCAATATCCAAATATCATTAATTATCTCACCCCTCATCTCACTCAACCAACAACTGCCAAATACCCATTTCCCGCCAAAAATAGTTTCAATGGCCAAGATTACTTTAAGCCATCCAATGGCTGAGAAAATGATGGGAATTAATCAGAGATGAGAGAGAAGACTCATGGATTATAAAAGAAAGCAAAAGGATGAGAAGAAGGGGAGTCTAGTAGTTTTTAATTTTCACTAATGTCGTTTTTAGCTTAAAAGATTTAGTTAAGTGTAATTTCTGTAATATTTTGTTGTTTTGTATCAAACTCAAGTTAAATTATCAAGATAATCTACTTTAAGCATCATTTTCAAAGCTTAGCTCAATTTCATACTTTTAAGTTCATCGTTGAATATTTCGGTTTAAGTTTCAACATTTAAGCTTCAAAAGCTCGGTTCTCGGTTCTAATAAGCTTTTATCAGCTACTTAGAGCTTTTGATAAGCTCACATTTAAGTTTCTAGCAAAATTGGTTCATGGTCAACGAAAGTCAAATTGGGTTCATTGGGTCTTGGAAATGGAAAAGGGTGATGCAGAGTTTGAATTTGGATTGATATTGGGTTGTTTCATGGATTAGATTAGGATAGTAGTACTTGTGTTTCTTGGCAATCCACTGTGGATAGGACCTTTTGTAAGTGCATTTTCATAGTTAATGCATAATCTGCATCTGTGTTTAATTATAGTTCTTACTTGCTTATTTAGTGTTAAGTAAGGTATCTAGACTTAGTGTGATCAAGAAATCAAGCAACTCAGTGTTTAATTCAGTTTTCACTTGCTTATCAGTAGTTTAAGGTGTGTTTGGATTTGTAGCTAAAACTGTTTTAGAGGCTTGTTCAGTACTTAACTCCTTTTGTTTTATGCTTGTTAAGTTCTATTCTACTCATATCTGTCTTCTTATTGCCTGCAAAATCTCTCAAAGTCAAAATCCCATGTAATCTACCCTTACAGCTTATCTGTTGAATTTTTGCTAAGTCAAAAGCTTGTTGTGTGTTTCATTTACATAGATAGAGATTGCAGTAGGTTTATTTCATCATAACACATTGATTTCAGTCCATAAATTGTCTTCAAATTTCAATTTGGTCAACATTTCATTTCTGCTTTAAAAGTCAAATGGTGAAAGGTCAGTTTTGAGCCCAACTAGGGTGATTTTTATTGGGCTCATTTTTGAGTCAAATTCAATGAAACTTGTGGCTTTTAAAAGTTCAACTGGTCTAGTTTATTGTCATCATTTTTGTATAATTTTGTTAATTTTCTATAAGCCCCAAATAGGCTTGTGATTATGGACTTATCTGCCCTGTGCAGGGCATTAAGTTTGCACAGGTTTTGAGCAGATCTTGCAGATCTTGCCATGAGCTCATTTGAGCTTGTCCGGGCTCTTACTTGGTTCATAAGTAGTTGGCTAGGTCTAGTATAGGATCCCCTATATGGTTTTAATTTCTAGCTTATGTGATAGCTTCTTCACAGGTTTGCAAGTTGGCACTTAAACTGCTTTTAGCTTATTTAGACAAAACCTCAAATCTTGGTAATTTGCTATTCTGTGGTTCATGCTTGTTGTTTCTAGTTGCATTTAGGTAGTTTTAGCTTATTGTAGCGTGTGTATCAGTTTGGTGCTTGTTTTGTCCCTTTAGCTTATCCAAGTGCTTATTTCATAAGCACTTTGCACATCAGTTTCAAATTCCTCCACACAAGCACCTGTTTTTCCATTTTTCCTGGATTCCAAATATAATTTTAGAGTTTTCCTTAAATTTTCAGATTTTTTCAAGTCAGTTTAGTATTTTTCTTGATTTTAATAAGTTTTTAAGTCTTTTTAAATAGCTTTTAATACAAATAAATCAGAAAAAGCTTAAAAAAATATGTTTTCAATTTTCATAGATTAAGATAAATATAAAAAGCCAAAAAAATATTTTTTTCATAATTTTCTTGGTTTAAATAGTATTTTCTAGCATTTTAATTAGTTTTAAATAGTTTTAAATTAATAATAAATACATAAAAAGTCTAAAAAATATATTTTCAGTTTTAAAATAAGTTTTATCATATTTTAGATTTTTCTAAGGTATAATTTCATTTTTCTAGGTTAATTTTGTATTTTCTTCTATTTTAGTGCATTTTAAATACTTAATAAATAGTTTTAATTAATAATAATTAAATAAATAGTTGTAAAAATAATTTTCCTTTTCTAATAATTTTCTTTTATATTTAGGATTGTAAAAATGTATTTTCATATCCGTAGGTATTTTCCTTCTTTATTTTCACGTTTTATTTAAATGACGTTTACGTAATTTTATTTAAACGTATGTTTTAGGTTTTAAACGTTCATCATTTTAAAAATAGTGATAGCGTTTATTTAATATATTTTATCTTTTAATTTTCTTAATTTGCATTTAAGTCGTTGTTATTTATAAACTTTTCTTTAGGTATAGTTATCCATCAAAATCCTTTCCGATCACTATCCTTAGTGATCATTCTATCGTCGATCAAGTGTTTGCACACCATTGAGTCTCCGTGGGACTTAACGACCGGAATTCATTATATTCTCTAGGACTTCATTGTATTTGTGTTTTAAGCAGTTTTAAGTCTATTACGGTTAGCCATTCACAAGTGGCTAGCTTGTGTGATTAGACTTGACTGTTTTCAGCACAGATCAAATTTTGGCGCCGCTGCCGGGGAGGCTTTAGCGTGTGTTCTAAACCTTTTTCAGACCCGTACTTGCACATACCCCACCTTTTGTAAAAAGTTTTTTGTAAAGTTATCAGAAAATCCAAAAAGTTCATTAACACTTTTCCTAAAGTGTTAACAACACCAAAAATATTTTCATTCTTTGTTTTATCATCATGTTTTTCCAAAATACCAAAAATATTCCTCTTTACCCTCTTACCTTTTGATTCTTCATTTCTTACCCTCTGTTAACCTTTGATTCTTTCTATGTCTTATCCTCACCCTCTTGGTTGTCAATGGTGTGGTGGTCCTTATAATGGTGGCAATTGCCCCGGTTGTAGCGTGGTGGAATCGTGAAACGGGTGCATCTATAACCAAGATCCCTATTCCTACCATAACACGATCGATTTATTCCATCGGCTACCACCTTCGTGAGACTCGGTAGTTTCTTGTTGTGAGTACTGTGGTGGTTCACATTCCGATTCGATTGTCAATCGTGAAACACGCTTGTCTATGAGCGGGTTCCCGATAACAATTATGACTACAACACATACCACTCACAACCACATCGGTTTTACTATTGTGAGTATTGTGGAGGTCCTCACTCTAGCTCGGATTGTCAAACAAGGAATCCATTTCCTTGTAACAATTACGACTCTTCGTATCATGACCAACCTCTACAAGACCGGCTGAGCCACTTCCTCAAAATCTTCTCCTTGATCTTTTGGATTTAGTGAAAGATTTGAAGGAATGTAAACACTCCCAAGATAATCCAAATGAGAAATCCATGGAAGTTTTGTTAGTCAAGAGCGGTTGCTAAATTAGATTCCCAAATTGCCTTTGAACAATCTATTAGGGAATCAATTGCAAAAGAAAAGCGGCCAAATCTAGCTCTCGATTCCGTTTCATTCTCGATGACGATGATGATGAAGATATCCTTGATATCCTACAATTTTATAACAGTTCATCAAGTTCATCGGTTGAGATTCCTTCCATGAACAATCGGGAGAAAAGACTATGATGGAATTACTAGCGAGAAGAACAAATGGAAAGTATTAAACATATGTATGCTAGTCCTTCTAAACTCCTCACCGTTGTTATCACACCCGATATTCCCACTCACTCTCTAAACATGGGGACGAGCATCTTGACACTGTTCACGAAAAGGAATCGGACGAATTTATAAAGTCTAGTGTTGAGGACCTTGTCCCAATCCCGAGAGAGTCACAGGAATTTCGATCATATGTGTGATTCTTCTTCCCTCTTGAGTGTTCAAATGATCATTTTGAGACTTTCTCCGATTTTAGCGATGATTGTAAATCTTATGGAGACATCGAGTATGTTGAGGCATCACTCCACGATCGATCCTCTTCTTGAGGAGTTCACCGATGAACTCACTCACATCAATCCACTTTCATCGAAAGTGACGATGATCTCTTTGATTTGAAGCCGATCTTGGAGAAACTAGAAATCTCCTATATAATGATCATCCACTCATTTCTTATCCCATTTCCAACTCTTCCATTCCTTCTCTCACTCCGGATGAGGAAGATGACCACTTTGGAAGGAGGTCGATGATTTTCTTAGTGATGAGTCGATTCCAACAGAATTGACAATACTTACTTTGATTCGGAGGAGACATCCTTTTCTTGAAAATCATTGATTGAAGAACCGTTTCCACTCTCCCTCCCGAGAATTTTGTTACCAATCACCATAAAAGCTTCAAATTTAAGCTTAAAATGTCAAAATGGTGATTTGCTTCTTTTCGATGAGGAATGGACATGCATTGTGATGCACATATTTATTCCATTCTTCACTAATGGTGTGGTTGCTCTTTCCTTTTCTCCTTCGGAATGAGGATACTATCTTTGACCCCGGCATTTTCATTTATCATCCGTGAGTAGGTCTGCATCTCTATATCTCATCGGTGTGGAACTTTCGCGTGCTTCAATGTTTATCCAAACATCTTGAATGAAAGTCCGATGGAGATTGTTTCTTCCACTTTGCTTCCCATGAACCAATGAATTCGGGTCGAGTCAAGCTAGCGACTCGGTAACCAAAAACAAGAGCACACACCATATGGGTTTTCACCCATATTTCGATTTACCCTTTCTACCACCTAAATGTGGGAGTGATGCCCACATGTTATATATATATATATATATATATATATATATATATATATATATATATATATATATATATATATATATATATATATATATATATATATATATATATATATATATATATATATATATATATATATATATATATATATATATATATATATATATATATATATATATATATATATATATAAAAAGAAAAAAATCTTTTAAAATAATGGCCGTGATATTTCCCTTTACGTTCTATGTTTGGCATAATCGCGGTACTTTGAATATTGAGGGCAATATTCATTTCTAAGTGTGGGGAATTCTCACGAATTTTATCATGTATTATCCACCTAATTCCCGTTTTGGCCAAAATTTTTTTGGAATAAGTGTTTTCACTTATTTATCGATGGCAATCATCCGCCATGTCTAAAAACAAAAGGATTGGCTAATCCAGAGCAAACGGCTCTTGGTAAAGATATATCAAATCCGTTTACGGCTTGCAATTTGCCCAAAATTGTATGGTATTCAACTCACCATATCCTAAAAGTGAAGAGTTGGCTAGCCCGCAAGGTTATGGCTTGTGGTAAAGGCGTGGAAAAACCATAATTGGTAATCACTCACCAAAGATAATTCGATAATTTATCTAAGAGTTGGCTAGTCCGAGCAAACGGCTTCGGTAAAGACAAATCAAATCCGTTCTGACTTATGATTTGCTCAAAATCATTTGGTTATCGATGTACCAAGGTTCTTACTTGAATCAAACATTTGGCTACTCCGAAGTGATGGCTTTTGGTAAAGAGTTTTAAAATCCATTAAAGTTTCAAATCATTGCTAGGGACTAGCAATATCTTAGTGTGGGGATTGATGAGTGTCTAAATACTCATCATTTTGTACTATCTAGATCGCAAAAACATCCGAAAACACTAAAAATGCATCAAAATGATAAAAATATCACAAATCGTGTTTTATGTGTTTTAAATGCAAAAGATCAAAATCGATGAAAACGTATCAAGTTTGCAAAATTAGCGTTTAGTCCCCAAGTTTCAAAAGTTGTCAAAAACAGTCCCTGGTATATCAAAATAAAGAAAAATGTCATTTAAGGTCCATGGGATTCAAAAGTTGTCAAAACAAACCCTTGAAATGTAAAATTTGCAAAACTACAACTTTGGTCCCTCAAGTTTGAAAAATGTCATAAATGGTCCTTGGAAAATTGGAAAATGTCAAGTTTGGTCCTTGTACTTTTGGAGATTGTCACTTTTAGCCCTTGGAACAACTTTGATGAAATGGCAGTAGTGGTCCTTGTATTTTCAGAAAATGGCAAAAGAGGTCCTTGTTATTAAACCCTTTAAATCACCTTTGGTCCCTTGTCAAAATCCAAATGACCCCTGCCTTCCCAATTGGACCCCTGTCAATAACATTTTGACCCCCTTTCAATATTAAAGCTCCAGTCAAATATCTGGTCAATAACCATTGGCGCCAAAGTCTTCCTTCTCAACTGCTTCTCTCCAAACTCAAGCTCCCCTCACCTCCACCTCAATATATCACCATCCATGTTCCCTCTACCTCCACCAATATCCAAATATCATTAATTACCTCACCCTCATCTCACTCAACCAACAATCGCCAAATACCCATTTCCGCCAAAATAGTTTCAATGGCCAAGATTACTTTAAGCCATCCAATGGTGAGAAAATGATGGAATTAATCGAGATGAGAGAAGACTCATGGATTATAAAAGAAAGCAAAGGATGAGAAGAAGGGAGTCTAGTAGTTTTAATTTTCACTAATGTCGTTTTAGCTTAAAAGATTTAGTTAAGTGTAATTTACGTAATATTTTGTTGTTTTGTATCAAACTCAAGTTAAATTATCAAGATAATCTACTTTAAGCATCATTTTCAAAGCTTAGCTCAATTTCATACTTTTAAGTTCACTGTTGAATATTTCAGTTTAAGTTTCCAACATTTAAGCTTCAAAAAGCTCAGTTCTCAGTTCTAATAAGCTTTTATCAGCTACTTAGAGCTTTTGATAAGCTCACATTTAAGTTTATAGCAAAATTGGTTCATGGTCAACGAAAGTCAAATTGGGTTCATTGGGTCTTGGAAATGGAAAAGGGTGATGCAGAGTTTGAATTTGGATTGATATTGGGTTGTTTCATGGATTAGATTAGGATAGTAGTACTTGTGTTTCTTGGCAATCCACTGTGGATAGGACCTTTTGTAAGTGCATTTTCATAGTTAATGCATAATCTGCATCGTGTTTAATTATAGTTCTTACTTGCTTATTTAGTGTTAAGTAAGGTATCTAGACTTAGTGTGATCAAGAAATCAAGCAACTCGGTGTTTAATTCGGTTTCACTTGCTTATCAAGAGTTTAAGGTGTGTTTGGATTTGTAGCTAAAACTGCTTTTAGAGGTTTGTTCAAGACTTAACTCCTTTTGTTTTATGCTTGTTAAGTTCTATTCTACTCATATCATCTTCTTATTGCTGCAAAATCTCTCAAAGTCAAAATCCCATGTAATCTACCCTTACAGCTTATCTGTTGAATTTTTGCTAAGTCAAAAGCTTGTTGTGTGTTTCATTTACATAGATAGAGATTGCAGTAGGTTTATTTCATCATAACACATTGATTTCAGTCCATAAATTGTCTTCAAATTTCAATTTGGTCAACATTTCATTTCTGCTTTAAAAGTCGAATGGTGAAAGGTCAGTTTTGAGCCCAACTAGGGTGATTTTTATTGGGCTCATTTTTGAGTCAAATTCAATGAAACTTGTGGCTTTTAAAAGTTCAACTGGTCTAGTTTATTGTCATCATTTTTGTATAATTTTGTTAATTTTCTATAAGCCCCAAATAGGCTTGTGATTATGGACTTATCTGCCCTGTGCAGGGCATTAAGTTTGCACAGGTTTTGAGCAGATCTTGCAGATCTTGCCATGAGCTCATTTGAGCTTGTCCAGGGCTCTTACTTGGTTCATAAGTAGTTGGCTAGGTCTAGTATAGGATCCCCTATATGGTTTTTAATTTCTAGCTTATGTGATAGCTTATTCACAGTTTGCAAGTTGGCACCAGAAACTGTTTTTAGCTTATTTAGACAAAACCTCAAATCTTGGTAATTTGCTATTCTGTGGTTCATGCTTGTTGTTTCTAGTTGCATTTAGGTAGTTTTAGCTTATTGTAGCGTGTGTATCAGTTTGGTGCTTGTTTTGTCCCTTTAGCTTATCCAAGTGCTTATTTCATAAGCACTTTGCACATCAGTTTAAAATTCCTCCACACAAGCACTGTTTTCCATTTTCCTGGATTCCAAATATAATTTTAGAATTTTCCTTAAATTTTCAGATTTTTCAAGTCGGTTTAGTATTTTCTTGATTTTAATAAGTTTTAAGTCTTTTAAATAGCTTTTAATACAAATAAATCGAAAAAGCTTAAAAAATATGTTTTCAATTTTCATAGATTAAGATAAATATAAAAGCCAAAAAATATTTTTTCATAATTTTCTTGGTTTAAATAGTATTTTCTAGCATTTTAATTAGTTTTAAATAGTTTTAAATTAATAATAAATACATAAAAAGTCTAAAAAATATATTTTCAGTTTTAAAATAAGTTTTATCATATTTTAGATTTTTCTAAGGTATAATTTCATTTTTCTAGGTTAATTTTGTATTTTCTTCTATTTTAGTGCATTTTAAATACTTAATAAATAGTTTTTAATTAATAATAATTAAATAAATAGTTGTAAAAATAATTTTCCTTTTCTAATAATTTTCTTTTATATTTAGGATTGTAAAAAATGTATTTTTCATATCCGTAGGTATTTTCCTTCTTTATTTTCACGTTTTATTTCGTACGTTTACGTAATTTTATTTAAACGTATGTTTTAGGTTTTAAACGTTCATCATTTTAAAAATAGTGATAGCGTTTATTTAATATATTTTATCTTTTTAATTTTCTTAATTTGCATTTAAGTCATTATTTATAAACTTTTTCTTTAGGTATAGTTATCCATCAAAATCCTTTCCGATCACTATCCTTAGTCATCATTCTATCGTCTGATCAAGTGTTTGCACACCATTGAGTCTCCTTGGGACTTAACGACCCGGGAATTCATTATATTCTCCAGGACTTCATTGTATTTGTGTTTTAAGCAGTTTTAAGTCTATTACGGTTAGCCATTCACAAGTGGCTAGCTTGTGTGATTAGACTTGACTGTTTTCAGCACAGATCAGTTTGAAGCGAAGGCGCTCCCCACTAATGACGCCCGAGTTGTTGTGAAATTTTTGAAGAGTCTATTTTCCCAATTTGGAACTCCTCTTGCTATTATAAGTGATAGCGGTACTCATTTTTGTAATGATCAATTTGAAAAATTAATGTTTAAATATGGAGTTACTCACCGTGTTTCTACCGCGTATCACCCCGCAGATGAGCGGACAAGTTGAGGTTTCCAATCGTGGTTTAAAGCGTATTTTAGAAAGGACCGTAGGTGAAAATCGGGTCTCATGGGCCGATTAGTTTACGGAAAGGCTTGTCATCTCCCCATAGAGCTTGAACATAAGGCCTATTGGGCTTTGAAACATTGTAATTTTGACCTTAAGACCGTGGGTGATCACTGAAAAGTTCAAATGAATGAATTAAATGAATTTAGGGATCATGCCTACGAGAACTCTTTAATCTACAAAGAGATAACGAAAACGATTCATGACTCCAAAATTAAGAATTGCGTCTTTAACGTTGGTGATCTAGTCCTTCTCTTTAATTCTCGATTAAAGATTTTCTCGGGCAAGCTTAAAACCCGTTGGTCCAGACCATTCACCTTTGCTCAAGTTTTCCCTTATAGAACCGTCGAGTTATCTCAGCCCGACAGCCCCAACTTTAAGGTGAATGGTCATAGACTCAAACACTATTTTGGAGGGGACATTCCATCCATAGTTGTCTCGGATCTGCAAACCTTCCCCATGAACAATTAAATTCGGGGCGAGTCAAGCTAAATGACTCGGTAATAGACAAGCGTTTCTCAGGACGCAACTCGTGTTTTCTATCTTCTTTCTATTTTCTAATACGTGTCACGTGAGGAGGCCCACCTCTTCCATTTCTCGCGTTTCATGGTTGTTGTTTTATGTCCAGTATTTGCCCGAATTATTGAAGACTCTCGTGCTCGTGGTTTTGTCTTTCATCCACTCGAGTTTCGTCCTTCGTTGCTTATTGGGAAATCCGATATCCTAAATCTTATCGACTAACGTTATCTATTAGCATAATTAACAAACGCCTTTAGATTTGCGTAAGAGAACCCTTATTCCAAAGATTGAGGACAATGTTTAATTTTAGTATGGGGGGGGTAATCTTTTGATTTGATTTGATCTTGCATTTTTTGCCTTATACTCTCGCAACCTCATTTTTCCTCAAAATTTAAAATTTGAAAAAAAAATGTTTGCAAAAAAAATATATAAGTGTTTTGACACATTGTTGACTTTCCGCTGGTGAGAGTAGGAATAAAATTTTGACTTGATCGAGCGTGTTGAGCTCTAGCTTGTCTTCTTAACCTTTATAATTGAAAGCTTTCGCTAGTCCTTTATACAAGAAGCTATAAAACGCGAATTCTAGCTTAACAAAGCCAAGAACTTGCAAGTTTTCATATTTGACTTTAAATATGAAAAGCTTGATTATTTGGCTAAGCATTCACGGATCTTATTATTTATGTTTTTAAATTTGCAAAGAACAAAAACTGATAGAGTTATTTATAAGTTAGATGCTAAGCATGGAGTAGTTGGATCTCTTTAGAGCTCATATAAGTTATTTGTGGCTTTTTGCTCTTATCAGCTAAATAAACCCAAAAAAAAAAAAAAAAAAAATCAAAATAATTAAAGGTGTTTGGTTTTGGCGATAATTAGTTTTTGCTCCTTCTTTAGAGAATTCTTGCTTATAAGAGTTGGATACACATCAGGGTACTGCCAGTGTTGTGGGGTAATAAACTACTAATTCCGGATAGTTAGATGATATTGTTTCGGTTGTCGAAAGACCACATGACTCGGGGTTTGGCGCCATATATGTAACAATAATAAACCAAAGCCATAATAGACTATTGTGCCTTGACGGTTCATTCCCATCGACATGGTTGTTCAAAAGGTGGAAGTAAACAAACTAAATAATCTAAAGCCATAAAAGTTTTCTGCTTCTTGAGGGTTAGCTGCCGTTGTCTCAGACTTCAAAAAGGTGGAGGAAAAAAATTCCTAATGTGCTTAAAATGTAAATAAAGCCAAGCTTCGACTATGGGGATATCTAAATAAAGCTTCTGTTTCTGGACTCGTAGATGAGTTGTTGCGGATGAAATGAAAAGGATATCTCCTTAAATCGTGTTAAATTAGGACAGTGATGTAGACCTCATTTTTAAGGGCAACGGTTCTCGAGGTAAGGATTTTAAACTAGTTAGCGTCTAAAATGGGTGATTTTATCGGACTAAAAACTTATCGAAATAGAAAAAGAGAAAAATATCGGGTTTTAGAATAACATCCTTAGAGGAATTAAGATTATGGGAGCGAGAAGTAGCTAAGCATACACAAGTAGCATCTATGGGTAGTGTTAGTATCTAAGATGTATTTAGCTGTGATTTGATTTTTAAGCTTAGTTTGAGGACTTCTGAAAAGTCAAGGACGATGAATTTTATCCATAGGAACGCTTCTTCATGAGTTGTGCTTCTTACTCAGTGATCCTAAAAGTTATGACAATAATGAAAGTCAACATCCCGTCATTTAAGAAAAATTACAAAAAGAATTATATACAAAATAAAATGGTTAAACGGGGCGTTTTTAGAACTAGTGATTTCGTAATCTCTTTTGAAGAATACTTTTCTACTTTTCAAAGTTTTAGTAGAAATAGGTTTGAAAATTTTGGTTTCAAAAGCGTAAGGTGATGACATTGCATGAGGATACGACAATACCTTAGTCTGAGGGATTTTGGTATGTGTGTTTTCACATACCTTTTTTTTAATTATAAAAAACAGACTCAAAAAGATCAAAAACTAATCAGAAATGTCAAATATATGCTTGTTTTTGTGTTTGTGCTTGTGTAAGTATCGAATATGAAAAACGGACAAAAATAGAGGCAAAACGGATAAAAACGGGCACGAGAATGGAAAGAGCGTGGAAAGCCAGAGCCGGAGATGTGTTTCTACAATTGTGATCAAGCTTAATCTCAAAAATACCAAACCTATCCTCACCTTAAAACAATTTTCACCACATGTCCCTAAATCCATTTTGCAAAACTAATCCTCATTTTACAAACTTAGTCTTTAATCCTAACTAAGTTAAAACCTAAACTAACTTAGTTAGCACCTACTTCTACTCGGTTAATAAACTTAATCAAATCCACAATTCAAGCCCAAAACATAACCAAACCCGACCGGCCCAAACTTTTACCCATGACCCGCCCAAGTCAAACTACCCTTTCACTTGGTCAATATTTTTAAACCGTTATAAAATACCCCATTAATTACCCCGCCAAAATTACCCACCTCCTTCCTCCCAATCCCTTTTACCATGCCCCTCTCACACACACCCAACTTACCGCATCAAATTAACTCCCTACTCACTTCTACAAGGTCTGACATCACTGACACGCATATCTGGCCACGCTGGCAATCCTCAACATCCCTATTGGTTAAAAGGACGTGGAGGCATGATCCAAGGGTGAAGATGATGTGAGATTGAATGAAGGGCTCAGATTAGATGCTTAAGAAGGATCCCAAGCTCTAGAACCCTCCAATAAAGACTATAAAAGGACTTCCTCACAAGAGCACAATCCGTGTAGTTTTTAGCTTAAATTCAGCTTATTTTTCAGCTTATTTTACTTGTATTATCTCTTTATTAAGTTGTATTTCATTTCAGCATTGTAACCTTTTTAACGTTTTAATAAAATTATGTTTCATTTAAATAATTGTCTCTTTACTTTAATGCTTTAAAATGTATCCAAATGGTAAAAATAAGTTGTTAATAAGCTCTTAGTTTGGAAGTTAAGCCAATAAGGGAAGGGCTTATAAGCTACTATATTAATTCTCGTTGCATTTGAAATGTGACTCTCGACAGTCAGAAAAATCATATTTTTATCTTTTCATTTGATATTTTTAATATTAATTCTAGTATAAAAGTGTTTTTAATTCATATTAAAAAATAAAAATAAAAAGTCAGAAAAATACAAATATTTTTTCTAAAACTATTTTTTATCATTTAGGACTTTAGAAAAATAAATTTGCACTCGTAGGGTTTAAATTTGAGAATTTAGGTTTTAAGGGCTCGTTAAGTTCCTTGTTTTACGCGTTTTTAGTTTAGATTAGGTTAGGGCTTAATTGTTATTTGTTTAATTGTTTTGTTTGCTTAATTATGCTTAATTTGATTTATTTATGTGATTTTTAGTTTATGTAGTGTATTCTAATTCTAAATTCCAAAATTATCTCGACCATTCAAATCACCCGATCACGGACCGAATCCGATTTTCTATTACACACTTCGTTCGGTCATAACGACCTGGTAATAACCACTACTTCCGGAAAATATACATATTTTTGGTGGTTTGACTTTCCTTGACTAAATTGGGAAATTTTCTCTCGGTTAGAGAGTGAATTAACTTAATTGGTCCCGGTTGAGTTTTCCTCTACTAAATATATATATAACTAAACTATAGCACCTAACCTGGATATTGCGGGATATTGTCCCCCACGTGGAAAGGACTCCTAACACCTAGGCTAGGCGTAGCTCGGCTCACTACTTTCCAACGTTGTAGGTATCGTAATTGAGGCAGTATAAACGCACCAACCTCATTCAATTTTAGGTAACTCACTTATTACGCATTTACTCTGACATTTATTACCTTTCCTCACAGTTCACAACAATACTTATTCTCACGCCGAAGCTTGGTCTTGAGATTAAACCAAAAGCGAGGCTAACTCGTTTCTTTCATTTGTGTCAGGTGCTCGAAGGACGTTATTGGCTACGTCCGAAGGAACCTACACATACTTGACCCGTGGAGTAGTTATTTACCTCTACACAAAGCAATCTTTATGTTGAATAAGGTACCTGAAGATTATCTTCTTGGATGGTTTAGAAAAATAATGTATCATGATGCCTATCACCAATTTCTTAGATCTGTTGGTCGCAAAGACTTTTGGCCTGATATGAGCGAATACTCTTTGATATCAAGGTTTTCAATATCGTGATCCTGATCGTATGATCGTTCGCTCCTACGATCCTACATATAAAAAACGAGAAGAACCGTAGTAGGATCTTAATTTAATCAGGGTCAGTCTAGGATCATAGGATCGCACACAGGATCGTAAGATCGTAAACGATCAAATTCTATTAGAAGCTCATGTTTCTTATTGTTTTTTCTTTTATCATCCATTTAGATTTGTTTGTCATATAAAATATTATATAGAAGTATAAAGGGATAATTACGTAAACGTATCTAACATCACATTTGTCTTACTGTAGCCTTTTTTTTTTTTTTTTTGTAGTTTCATGTACTAAATTTTGAATTCACTTAGTTTCGTGTACCGGATGATCAGTTGTGTGTATTATTTGACGGATATACCTAAAAGTTGAGTACATGGAACTACACAAAATGTTCAAATATTACACACAACTGATCACTCGGTACACGTAACTAAGTGGATTCAAAAGTTGAGTACATGAAACTACAAAAAAGCCAGTAGACCACACAGAACTACAAAAGGTGGCAAGTTAAATACATTTTCATGTAATTACCCCAAGTATAAAACTACGACCCTTATACAAAAATATATACATTTTCATAAGATCTTACGATTCCAATCTGATCCTACAATTACGATCTTATAAAGTCGAAACCAATCCTTGGTAGAATTTCGATACTGGCAACCTTGTTTGATATTGCCACCCAAACCCAAAAAAAATGCTAGGTACGCCAAGAAAGAAAAGGATAAGGATCAAAGCATGAAGGGGGCAGTCAAAGTAGGGTGTCAAGAGTGGGTGCACCAATGGCATGTCAAATATGTAAGCAAGTTGGTCATAACAAATCAACTTGTAAAGAGAACCTGAGTTGCAACTTGTTAAAACTTAAAACTAAAAAAAAAGGGTGGTAGACCAATTAACCCAAGACCAGGAACGTATTAGCTACCTTTAGTTTAACCAAACTAGTGATAACATTTGCTTCACAGAAAACAGGACAGAAACAGGGGAAGGTCTGCTTTAACTTTCAGAAAACAAAATTTTAGATTAGCAGAAGCCTCTGTTTAAACTTTCAGAAACACACGGGATTGGTAAATTAGATCTACAAGAGTTTTAGCTAAACTTCCCATTTACATACAAATAACAAACACATAAAAATGTCTAACAACAATGTTAATTGTATGCAATTGGAACAATAAACAAACAAGTCAAGATAAATCAAAGATCTTGAATGAAATACAAAAGGAAAAAATCTTCCGGCTAGTAACAACACTAAACGTTTTATTGGCTTTACAAGAAATAAGAACAGAAAATCAGCCGCATTACACATTACAAAAATTCTAATAAATGACCAACATAGAATATCTTCTTTCTACTTAACTTTAGAACCACATACAAGGATGCATGTCAGAACTTTGGGTTTAGATTGTAAAGCATACGTTTCTTAGGCTTAAAGATATACCGGGAGCTATAGATTGAGCGATACACATCCACTAGAAGAGGATACTGAAGTTTAGCATATAAAATGACGGGCACAGCAGCAACGACACAAATAACGATTGGTACCCAGATCAGTTTGTTATGATAAAGCACGAAGAAGCTAAAACTGAAAGCGATCATCATGGTCATTATAGAGAGGAAAAGTGTTGCTAGACCTATCATCAGTTTTTGGGGCAATGATTCTAAGAAATCTTGTTCAGCATAACGAGATGTTAAAATTGATAGGAACATGAGGATTGAAGCTGAAGAAAAGATTAAAGAAATAGCATCTGATATGACAAATGCAATGAAGATTTCTTTTCGCACAAACATAGGAAAGCCACTGTTTTGATTGTAGCCACCTGGAATTGAAAAAGCTACTCCAAATACAATTGTCGCTATAAGAGCAGCAACCACCATGCATTGATTAGCCGTACCTTTCATCCAATCCTCTCCTTTGGAAACTAGGTCTTTATGGCTCTCAGTGAATAATTCACGTGGTGTTTGGCCAGCTGCGTTCTTCCTTTCTCTATAAGACGGAGGGATCATAGCCTCCACTTCCTACAAAACATGTCAAATTATAAATTTCTTTTATCTCGTAAAACCCTCAAGTTATAATGTTCTTTTTTGGGATAAAAAGATAATACATCGTTCAATCCAGTAGCTTGGAGGAAGAGGCTTACCTCAAACCATATTAATTCTCGTTGCATTTGAAATGTGACTCCCGACACATCCTCAAGTCGTGTTTTCTCTGCCTTTTTCCCAACCAAGTGTAACAAGTTATTTCCTTTTGGGTCTCTTAGAACAGTTATCATATCCTTCATTGAGCCAATCTCATACAATAGATTATAGATGCTCTCATGACGACAAGAGACAGCAATGTGAAATATACTCTGGTTATTATCATTTACCTTCCATATAAGATCGGGATATTGACGAATAAGCTCCACCACAAATTTTGTGTTGCCCATTTCTGCAGCAACAAATAGTACACGGGAAGAGTATGTTCGCTTTCCATCTTTTGTAATCACGTTTCCTTTTTCATCTTTTATCGCTGGGTCCATGGGACCTCTTAGTAAATTATCAATCTCAACTTTGGACTTTAACATAATACTTTTCCAAATTATTTTCAGTAGCTGCATGGCTTCAGTTTCCTTTTCTTTCACATGTACTCCCAAAACTAATTAATCAGTAACAAAGAGAAAACAAAATAGATTAAACAACATTCCATGTATTACATTGATTATAGATGTGTGAGGACTATTTAAAAGAAAATGTGAGAAACTTTAACATCCTGTGTCATAATTGTATTATAAATGAAAAGATATTAATTAAGGAGTTGAGATGCTCACTCGAGTTTATGATCTCCAGATAAGACGTGGTTCTCTATCGTTAAAAGCATAAGGTTTCCGAGCCAAAACTCCAAGTACTCCCTCAGCTTGTGCTAGTTCTGGGCGGTCTTTCAATATTTTTAGTGTGATATCTACAAAAATATGTTAAATTGATAATCATTTAGTGTGGTGAAATTTTATGACAATAGCTACAAAAGCTCTTCAAGTAATCTACTGAGTATGAGCAGATTTCAGAATAAGGTATATTGTATATTTTGCAGATTAAAGGCATAATGTTTTATCAAGTAAGATATCATCTTAGTATCTTACCTTACTGTTCAAAATAAATATGAAGGATTGAAGGCATAGATCTCAAATTGCTACCTATTGAATTACTCACCAAAGAGATCAGCCTCAACGCATTTCAGTACCACCCAACCCCGATTCTGATGATTCCAACCATCATCTGCCATTTTATTGGACTTATCATACAGATATTCCACGGTGCCACGATTACCAAATAAAGCCGCCATGTACAGTGGCATCATTTCATTGCTACCCGGAATCGTCAGCAGGCTTCTGTTCTTATCCACCATGATTTCAGCCATTCTGGTGTTCCCAGCTGCAGCTGCTAAACAAAGGGCAGTGTTACAGCTTTTATTTTGAAGCTCTAGGTCCTCCTTTTCCATTAATTCCACAAGAGCTTCGACGAATTTGATGTTTTGGGCTGAAGCTGCTACGTGGAGTGCAGTTTCATGATTTTCAGTAATGCTATATCGTACCAGCTCTTTTCGTTTAGTAAGGATGATACTAGCAGCTTCCCAATCTCCATTAATTGAAGCCTCATATAGAGGAACACATATATTGATGTAGTCTTTTCTTTCTTCAAAATAATTCCAAAATTAAAATATGCTCCAAGCATCCAATAAAAATGAGAATCTTGCACAAAGTGAAGTGTGAGAGAAATATGACTAATAATAATGCAACTTACCAGCAAGTAGATCAGCACAAGGAAGATTAAGTTTTGGTGCTCGTTGTATGAAAGTTGGTGCTTGACTCAGTCGTGGTGGTAGCTGTGGCGGTGTTGGTGGTGGCGGATTATTTTTAGCTTGTTGTGGTGCTTGCTGGCTATTCGGAATGGAAGGTCCATAATTTTGCCTTACACTATTAGGCTCGCTTGTTGAAGCCAAACTTGTCGTTGCACTCATTTTTTCGTTCTTTTCTTACGATCCTGCTCAACGATATATAAATATTATACTGATATCATGTCATCATGATCATATGAACCAACTTTACATACCTGAGATTGTAAGTGTCTTCTTTATTGAACAACTTTATGTTTTAATGTGTTATGAATTAATGATCTAGGAAGTAGAAAGAGCTAATATATATGGAACGAAATTGTCATCCTTTACTTTGTATTCTATTTAGAATTAATAACATAAATCATCCATGTGGTTTACATACTTTTTCAACTTTCATCCATAAACTTTAAAAAATACAATGCTTGTCTCGTACTTGAAACTTTGTAAGTTTGTAGCACATATCCCATGGCGTAATTTTTGAAGTTTTAAGATGAAAAATGAAAACTGCGTAAATCACGTGGACGATATACGTAATTAACTCTATTTTATTTGAAATGCTTTTATCCGTATTCTTATACCATGGGTGTGTTTGGGTGTGTTTGGGAGGCATGGAGGTTTATGGGGCATCATTTCAAAAAAATAGAACTTTATAAAATAAGTTTAGTTTATTACGCGCATTACGAAATCTTAAAGTTCTTAAAAGTTTAAAACTTTAGCCATAAAAGAGCTTAAAACTTTACCCCAGCTTATAATTCATAAATTACATATTTATTTGTAAAAATATCAAACATATACCATAAAACTCATTTAATTATATCGTTTTAGTAATTTTCGATAATAAGTTCTCATCTCACCCCATTTGCCAAACAAGTCTCACAAAATACAATTTCAACTTCTATTATAATAAAAGTTCAACCTCAAATTTCACCCCTGTTCCAACCTCAACCTTAATTCCAAATTTCAACCCATCAGGCCAAACATACCCATGTCTATAAATTAAATTATGGTTTCATTGGCATGTTCTACATATGGCTTGTAATAATTCACACCCCACAATCCCACACCCACTGCACTAACCACATATAATTGGGAAGTATATATAATTGACTAGATATTATATTATTATGGAATATTGGGACCAGTAGTCTACATAGGAATAGTTTGATTAAGTATTCTGCTTTCCAAATTAATATTTGTTAGAACTATTATTAGTTAGAACATCATATCTTATGGGCTTAGTCTATGTTTAGTTGTTTCTAAAATTACAAAAAGTGATTATATATTGTATTACAGTTTACAATTAACCAATGTTTTGAAACCCGGGTCAATCCGGCCGGGTTAACCGGTTGGACCGGTTCGACAAAAACAGGCCAAAAACCAGGGTTATAAAAACGGTCAACCATTTAGACCGTCGGGTTTTAAGTGACCCGGTCAACCCGGTCTCAAACCCGGCCGGTTTGGTTTTATCATTTTTAAATACAAACCTCAAAAATAAACCGCGAGTATTTTAGTTCACTTTAAGTGTATGCTTTTGCGTTGTCTTTTGATATATAAAACTCAGAATCTCGTAGGATTTATGTCTTTTCAAGATAAAACTTCAGAAACTCGTAAGATGCATGTCTTTAAGTATGAAACCAGTAATCTCGTAGGATTTACGCCAAGATATAAACATGTAATCCCATGGGATTTATGGTTGTTTAAAAATTATGCGAGTTTATATCCTCGTCACATTTGATTTGTTGTTTAGAGCGTGAAAAATGGTTATTTGTTTTTTTTCACAGAAAGTAGTGTTTGGACAATATAAAATGGATATTTGGACATACGATAAACCGGGTCTAACCGGTTGACCCGTGATCGAACCGGTTGACCCGGCCACTCTACGGTCGATCACAAACTCGGGTTTCAAAACATTGCAATTAACAACCTAACACTAATTAATTTCTTTCTTGAAGAACCCCACCACAAGCAACAACCCAAGAGCACGAGGATGGGGTCTTATTGGTGTAAACTAAACGACGCTATTCGTGCCAACCATACCAAGATCGTGTCATTCGTGAGCCAAGCGTTTGAGCCAACGAATGGCTGCCATTTGCATTCTTGTGTGTTGTTTTTTTCTTTTCTTTTTGTATTGTGGTGAGTATTTTTAGTGGGGATTTTATGGGACCCAATAACATGTTAGTGGTGTGTTATGAGGGAGGGTGTTTTAGTTATTGGTATGTTATTGGGAAGTGTATGATGTGGCGCTGAGGTGGCATACCAATAACGTGTTATTTGTATCTCCCTCACCTTGTGTTCTAATGCCAAAGTCTAAAGTTTACAATTCATAATTTATGATTTTATCTTTATGATTAGTGGTCCCACCGTATGCAAATTTATTCAACCGTATATTTATTTTCTTGTTTTCTTTCCGTTCGATCATTATGACCGGACAAAGACACTAACCAACAAAAACAAATATAATTGATTCATTAGGCTAGCCCCAATAAGGCCGATCCCCACTCGATCGACTCCTCCTGGCGATCGATTTGCTGTTGATCGTGTTGCTGTGGAGGATGTCGATCGCCTCCCATGATTACCAATTGAATCGCCTGCACGATCGAGTGTAAAACATTACCGTTTAATATTTACGTTGTAATCCAAACAAAACAAAACATAACCGTTTGAGATTAAAAGATATATATATATATATATATATATATATATATATATATATATATATATATATATATATATATATATAACTAAAACTACCCTATAAATACACAACATATTTACGCACTAAACTCACAAATCTCACAATTCTCTCTATAAAAAATCTCACAATCCTCTCTATCAAAAATGTCTAAGAAAACACCACAAACCAAAGGCCGAAAATCCCGTTTGGCAAACGCACCGCATATTTTAACACCGGATCCGAATTTCCGGAAAATCACGTTTGGCAAACGCCCCGCATAATAAGTTTCAGAATGTTTTAGTTTTATTTGAATTATTATGTAACGCTTTAATTATTAATGAAATTTTATTTTGTGTTAAATTTTTTTTTTTTTTTTTTTTTTAAATTGAACTTGGTCGCCTTATCGCAGCACCTAATCGCCGAAGGTCATTGGAGAGAGAAAAGCGACGTGGCGGTGAAAAGTATGGGGTTGAATCTCTCTCTTGAAGCGATTTTACTCTTTTAACAAACAACAAGTAGGTCTAACATCAACACCTACAAGGAACTTTGTTTTAACTTTGCTAAAGGTTTTTGTCGGTTTGAGAATTCATGCAAAATTTTGCATGCTAATAAGGCGACACATAATCATTAGTTTCTATAACATAAAACCTATAACACTTGGAATGCTCAAGATACCCAATGAAGATACAATCTATACCTTTCTCACTTGATTTTTCATTTTGGGTTCGATCGATCTTACAACAATTTCTACACCCCAAACCCTTAAATAAGTCAAATTTGGCACCTTCTTGGTCCAAATTTCATAAGGTGTTTGTGATGTGGTTCACTACTGGAAACCAGTAAAAGGTCTCGGCCAACCGAGAAAGATAAACAAGAACACGTTTGGTTCCTAAAAAAAACTTAATAAATTTCCACCAACCAGCCAAAAGAGTTTACAATGCTTAAATAGAAATCCTAAGAATCAAAAGATAAACATGCAACCTAAAGTGATAAACACAAACACGAAAACAGAAGCAAACACGAACTCAAACTCTCTTTATTACTTGGCTGGAATGGGCTTCACTCGTTGGGTTGGTTCTAGCCACTTTCATAAACCAGCTCGTCTTGTCTTTGGGCCTGGCTAACGTCCGGATCCGTATCATCCTCCCCCTCTAAAAAACGACTCGTCCCCGAGTCATTACCCAGCTCGTCCCCTTCAGTATACGAGGATAAATCTGCAACATTAAAAGTAGCCGAAACACCATAATGACCTGCTAATTCAATCTTGTAGGCATTGTCATTAATTCATCAGAGAACCCAAACGGACCATCCGCCGAGGTTGTAACTTGCCAAAACGCCGTTGTGGAAAACGGTCACGGCGAGGAAAATCCATACCAGTCACCTTCCGAAAAACCACCGCCACGATGCTTGTTCGCACGAGCTTGATATTGCAAATTATGCTTAGTAACTGTTCCCGCACCGCCGTGAAGCTCTTTAATTTGTTACGCTTATCATTGCCCTCGCCGCTAAAGGTCTCAACACCGTGCAACGGTGCGGATCAGCGGAGTGAACGGGTTTCACCATAAACCACGAGAAAAGGATCGACCGTTGAACTATGAGAAGATCATTGTGGCGAATTCACTGGGAAGAGCAAGATCCCATTGCTTTTATTATCACCCACGAGACAACGAAGAAGATTACCCAAACTGCGGTTAGTGACTTCCGTCTGACCATCCGTTTGTGGGTGATGTGAAGAGCTAAATTGCAGCTTGGCACCCAAACATTTCCAAAGCGTACGCCAGAAATGACTAACAAACTTCACATCCCTATCTGAAGTGATTGTTTTCGGAATTCCATGTAACTTGACGATCTCAGAAAAATACAATCGGGCCACCTCAGATGCGTCAAAGGTCTTCGAGCACGGAACAAAATGAGCCATTTTTGAAAACCTGTCCACAACAACCATAATGGAGTCTTTCTTTCGTTGTGTAAGCGGTAATCGAGGACAAAATCAAGGCTTACATCTTCCCACGGTCCGGTTAGGCGTAGGTAGTGGGGTGTACAACCCTTGGTTGGTGTGATGGGTTTGGCAATATGGCGACGCGACACCGCTTTTAGAACTTTCATCACATCGCGAACGAGCTTTGGCCAAAAAAATCGCTCACTAACTAAAGAAACTGTTTTTGCGCGTCCGAAGTGTCCGGCCAACGCACCTTGGTGACATTCAAGAATAATAGCTTCGCGGAACGAGGATAAAGGAACACACAAACGACGACCTTTAAAGAGCAACCCATTACGTCGAACAAAGTCTCGAAACGGGGTGACGCAACATTTTTCCCACACATCCTTGAAATCGGGGTCATCGCGGTACAAGTGTGTGAGTGGGGTAAAACCAGCCACGTGAATGGTGGTGGAAGTCACGAGCACTGGCCGTCGACTAAGTGCATCGGCGGCGGTGTTTGCGTGCTCGCTTTGTGGCGGATGACAAAGTTGAAGTCTTGTAAAGCTTCAACCCACTTTATGCGCGTGGACTAAGCTTAGCTTGCCTTGAATAAACTTTAAAGCGATGATCGAATACAAAACAAACTCGTTAGGTAACAAATAGTGGCGCCAATACTCTAGGCTACGAACAATAGCATAAAATTCCTTGTCGAGGTGCTATAACGCCTCCTTGTGTCATTGAACTTTTCACTAAAGAACGCGATTGGACGATTCAACTGACTTAGAACACCACCTATTCCTAGTCCCGAAGCATCACATTCCACTTGAAACACATGGTCGAAGTTTGGTAAAGCGAGGATGGGAGCTTCAATAACCATTTTTTTAAGTCTGTCGAAAGCATCCTGTGAGGCAGCGGTCCACACAAATTTACTACACTTAAGACAATTTGTAATAGGGGCTACCAGTGTACTAAAATTTCGAATAAAACGCCGATAGAAAGAGGCAAGGCCATGAAAACTTCGTACTTCATGTAAAGATGCTGGAGTTGGCCACGTTGTGATGGCCTCGACTTTCTTGTGATCCATACGGATGCCGTTTCCCGATACCAAGTACCCTAAAAAAATTACTTCCTTGGACAAAAAGTGACACTTAGTTTTGTTGGCATACAACTTTTGCTCCCGTAGAACTGTAAAAATTTGGCGAAGATGTGATAAATGTAGCTCCAAAGTTGTGCTAAAAACCAAGATATCGTCAAAATAAACAACGACACATCGTCCAATAAATGGCTTGAAAACGTGTTTCATTAAGCGCATGAAAGTACTTGGAGCGTTGGACAAGCCGAAAGGCATAACCATCCACTCATAAAGCCCGTCACGCGTTTTGAACGTTGTTTTCCATTCGTCCCCTGTCCGCATACGAATTTGATGATAGCCACTCCGCAAATCGATTTTGGAAAATATGTTGGCGCCGTCTAACTGGTCAAGAAGATCGTCAAACCGAGGTATAGGAAAACGATATTTGATGGTAATTTTGTTGACTGCGCGGCTGTCAATACACATTCGAAAAGTACCATTAGGTTTTGGAACCAGCAACGCGGGTACGGCACAAGGACTCATACTTTCCCGGATAAGGCCTTTCTCGAGTAACTCGGTAACTTGACGATGTAACTCAGCGAACTCTTTAGGATTCATTCGGTATGCTGGTTTATTCGGGATACTAGCACCGGGCACAAAATCAATGCAGTGTTGTATCTCGCGCATCAATGGTAGTCCAGCAGGAATGTCCTCGGGAAAGATATCAGAAAATTCATCGATGAGTGGGATCACTGTGGCTGGCAGGTCCCTGGTTGTTGGGTTTTCTTCGACCACTACTAAACCAAAAACTGTGGCGGATTGGTGTTTGGCAAGCCCCACAAAATCATTCTTTGTTAATGGTGCGATGTGGGGTGGTTCATCGCGTGGGTTAAAGGGAGCCACAGTAATCTGGAGACCATCTTTCTTGAAGGAGTAGGTGTTGCGAAAACCATCATGTTTGACACGCCGATCATATAACCATGGACGTCCCAACAGAATGTGGCACGCATCCATGGGAATGACTTCACACCAGATTTCATCCATATACTTATTGCCAATCGAAAACTACACTAAACATTTGTGAGTAACTTTAACTAGGTTACCTTTCTTTAACCATGTGAGCTGGTATGGCGCGGGGTGGTCCTGGATGGGTAAACCAAGTTTGTCAACCATGGTGGTGGCTACCATATTTTCGCAACTTCCGCCATCAATAATAACTGTACAAACTTTCCCTTTTGCTGTACACTTAGTACGGAAAATGTTGTTTCTTAACCATCGATGTAAGTCATCGGGTCACCACGGTTGTGTTAAGCAACCTGCAAGAAATAAGGACTTCACCCCGATCGGGGTAAAGGACTTCCGGGGCATCCTCCTCTTCCGTATCATACTTTGGTTCTGCTTCGTCCATAAAGGCGAGAACTTGTTTGTTTGGACAATCTCGTTTAATGTGACCCAACCCTTGACACTTGAAACACCGTAGGGTATTTGAGGTACCGGCTTGAGGAGTAGGAATAGCAGGTGGGTCGGCTTTGATTGGGTCGATCCGGGTGTTGGTAGAACCTCCAGGTGTTGTTCGGGGATACGGTGGGAACTTGGAGGATCCTTTATTTTTTTGAGCGAGTTGGCGTTCCACCCTCAAAGCAAGTTGGCAAACATCAGAAAATGAATGGTATTGTTGTAATGAAACAACGTCCGCAATATCCGAGCGGAGAATACTCAAGAAACGGGCAATAACCTGTTCGTCATCTTCTTCCGCGACACAACGCATGCGCATGCGTTCAAATTCACTAATTAGTTCCTCAACTGATAAAGAACCCTGTTTGAGCGTCTGATAATCCAAGTATGCATCCTGCTTGTGTGTAACAGGAAGAAACTTAGCCCATAATAGGCGTTTCATCTTGTCCCATGTGTCCACTTTGTGTTTTACCTTTAAATTAATTGCAACAAGTTTTACCTTTAAATTGTCGGGGATATCACGAAGGTCAAATATGCGCTCCACAGCCTGGATCCAATCAAGAAACTCGTCTGGTTGTAACCTGCCTTCAAACTCTGGAATTTCTGTGCGTAGACCTAAGGAACGAAGCGGGTCTACCTGTGGTTGTGGTGGTCGCGGGTGTGGTCTATGTTGTCTGTTATGTGGATGGTGTTGGCGATGGTCACGACGGGCGAAAAGGTTGTCATAGCCGTCGTCCCTGCCATCATGCTCATCGACAATGGAATTGGTTGCCATCTTCGTCTACTCGCGTCGTGCACTGTCAAAAGAGTTAGTTTCAAATCACGAACCCGCTGACGGAGGCGCTCGATCTCGAGATCTCGAGGATCACGTTCTTCATATCCGTTGCCTCCCGTGGCGAATCGACGGTATGTATCATTGCCTGACATACTGAGAGTCCTGGTCTCTAAATACCACTTGATGTGGTTCGCTACTGGAAACCAGTAAAAGGTCTCGGCCAACTGAGAAAGATAAACAAGAACACGTTTGGTTCCTTAAAAAAACTTAATAAATTTCCACCAACCAGCCAAAAGAGTTTACAATGCTTAAATAGAAATCCTAAGAATCAAAAGATAAACACGCAACCTAAAGTGATAAACACAAACACGAAAACAGAAGCAAACACGAACTCAAACTCTCTTTATTACTTGGCTGGAATGGGCTTCACTCGTTGGGCTGGTTCTAGCCACTTTCATAAACCAGCTCGTCTTGTCTTTGGGCCTGGCTAACGTCCGGATCCGTATCAGTTTGTTTGCTATTTTTGTTTGGAGTTCTATTTAGAATATAACAGGCTGTCAACATAGCCTCACCCCAAAACCCTTCACTTAGTCCAGAATAGGATAACATGGAATTCACCATTTCCTTTAAAGTCCTATTCTTCCTTTCAACCACACCATTCTGTTGTGGCGTGTAAGGAGCCGTGGTTTGATGTATTATTCCAGTCGATTGAAAATAAACTAGATCATAATACTTACCACCTCTATCAGTACGAAATACTTTTATCAAATCTTGCCTTTGAAGTTCTACTTCTTGTTTATAAATTTTAAATTTATCTAGAGCTTCATGTTTAGCATGCAGTAGATAGACATAACAATATCTAGATGCATCATCAATAAAAGTAATGACATACTTATTATGTCCTAGTGAAGGATTGGCATGAAAATCACATAAATCACTATGTATGAGATCTAATACTTTGCTTTCCTGATTAACACTCTTAAAAGGATGTCTAGTGATCTTTGTTAACATACAAGTCTTGCAACTTTCTGGTTTCATATCAAAAGCAGGTATTAAACTCATTCTAGACATATCTTTCATTCTCTTGTAATGAACATGTCCTAGTCTAGTATGCCATAATTCAGATTTGCTTAAACTATTGCTATGACTAGAAGTAACCATACAAGCAGAATCATTAAACAAAGGATAATTCAAATTTAATCTAATCATTCCATTACAAACATAACCAAATCCAACAAATGAACCATGTCTTGACAAGATATACTTGTCACTTTCCAACACTTGTTTGTAACCATACTTATTCAACACAATTTCAGAAACAAGATTCTTTCGAATCCCGGGTACATACAATACAGTAACTAAACATAATTTTTTTCCAGAGTGAAAGTTAATAAAACACGCCATATTCCTTTGATTGGTTCGGTTGCAATGTTTCCCATCTTTACACATGAGCCATCTTCAATCGGATTACATACTTGAAACCAACGAAGATCCTTGGAAACATGACTTGTTGCACCCGAATCAACCCACCAAGCAACTTCATCATCCTGTACATAAAATGCATAAGAAATTACAGAAACATAATGTAAAACATTATCAAAATTCTGTACAAAATCAGAATTATAACCTTGTTGCTTATCAGGATCCTTAGACCCACTTAGACCAGCGCCATTATTGCCCTTTTTGGAGCTACAATCCTTCTTCATATGACCAGGCTTGTTACATTTCCAATAAGTCAAAGTACCCTTTTTGTTGGCAAATTTATCATCACCACCTTTGAACTTTCTCTTGTTCTTGTTGTTGTTAAAATTGTTGTTTGAATTTTTGACTCCATCTCCTTCAACCATGTTAACAGAAGAAGATCCACTTTGGTTCTTTCCTTTAGGATTATTATCAAGTTCCTGATTTCGTAATTCTTCCTCAATTCGTAGATGACTACCGAGTTGAACCAAATTTAACTCTTCCTTTTTATGTTTCAAACTGTGTTTGAATTCTCTCAAGGAAGGAGGCAGTTTATCAATGATAACTGCAACCGAGATGGCTTCATCCATCATCAAATTATGTTGGGTATATTGTCCCAGAATCCTTAACATCTCATGATATTGTTCCATGACAGGCCTGGTATCAACCATCTTGTAATTCATAAAACTACTCACAAGAAACTTCTTTGCAGAAGCATCTTCTGCCATGTATTTGGATTCTAGGGACTCCCACAGTGCCTTTGCAGATTCAGCGTTTTGATAGATATCAAATAGGGAATCATACATACCATTCAGAATATGACCACGGCATATGTAGTCGTCGTTCTCCCACTTCATCCTCTTCCTGGTCGTATCCAAAGTTTCATTCTCATCCTATTCCGGACTGGGTGTACTCAGAACGTACACAACTTTTAGGGTGGTAAGAAGAAAGTGCATCTTCTTTTGCCAACGACGAAAGTCTTGCCCTTCAAACTTTGCCAACTTATCGAACTTGCTCGTCAGGTCCTTCACAGATTCTCCGTTCGTCATGATCACAGAATACTTCAATCTTTGTTAGGAAATTTGATCACAGTAATCTGAGAGTCGTGTAAACACTATCATATTGAAGTATTTCGGTGGTTCTACCGAAATCTCAAATCGGATAAAAATCAGATTTGAACTTGAGAATATAATCCTATGACCAACAAAACTAACATGCGGTTATAACTGCCAAAGCAGTTTTAATACCAACCGAAGCAGTTAAATTTAAGGGACAAAATACCGGAAATTTTATTTTCTAGTGCGTTTTTAACATGCACTTTATACCAAATAAAATTTTTCCAAGCTCGATCCCAGCCAGGGGCGCTGCCCCCGAACCCCCGTCATTCGGGGCTTCGCCCCGAACGATAATCATAATAACGTCATACAAGTGTGCACTCCGCACAACCCCGACTTGTTGAACATTTATTACAATTACACATTGGTCAACTAAGTCAATCCATTGCACTTAAATAATATCGGTGATACAAAATCACCAACATAAGGAATTATGGATCGAGGGGATGAACATTGTGACCAAAAGTGTTGTTTGTGTTCGTGCATAAGAAATTAAAAAGACTTATGTTAAAAGAGACGTGAATAGTTTGAAAGCATCCTGTTGTTTTTCCACTTGGATAAGGTGCGATACATCAAGATGGCAAAAAAAATCAAACTTGAGAGGGAAACTCACAACCCGAACTTATTGAGGCGGGGCGAGGCATGCTTATCGGGTTTTGGGGCTTTAACGGGGATTGTTATCGGGTTTGGGGAAGGGACGGGGCACATTATCCCCGCCCAGCCCCGCCCCGAAACATATGCATATACATATAAATATATCTATATACCTTAAATATTGTGCTAGTGATATTGTACTAAATATAATTCTCTAATTTTGTTAATTTTTATCTTTGGAATATTTTAAAGTGTGATCATAAAATTTTGTTTTGTGTCATAATATTCTAAAAAAGTTGTGATTTATTCTCATGCCTAATATATTATTAATGTGTTCTCGATTCCTTAAGTTATTCCTTAAAATCATATTGTTAATAGCGTAAAAATAAGAATAAGCGGGAAAAAGGCATGAGTATGATGGAGGATCGCGCTCAAAAAAGAAAACCCGATAAGACCCCAATGGGGAATGGGGCGGGTTTGAGAGAGCATCTCACCCAAATAGGACGCCCTGATAAGATCCCCAATGAGAATTAGGGCGGGTTTGGAGATGATTTTTGTAATCGGGTTTGAGGATGAAGATGACTGCCCTACCTCAAACCCGCCCCATTGCAATTCCGCCGATACATATTAAATGAAACAATATGTTAGTCTTGAACATTGCCCAATAATAATATGTAAAAAACAAGCAAGGCATGGAGGCGGTTCAAAATTATATAATAAGATAATAGTTGCTAGCTCCAAATCCAAACTTATTATGAGTTTCACCGAAAGTTTTATAATTGGACATGTGCAAAAATTGGGTGTACTGAAATTTACGTTTGGAAGGATTATATCAGTATTTAATTTTCTGATGTTTAAACAAAGGTTTGTAGATTTGTATTAGGTGAGATAGGGACATGCTCGAACTAAATTCATGAACTTTGTCTAAGCAATAATGGTAAGCTATATATTTCATATTCATTGCTTTTTATAGCTATCCATATCTATCTATACTATCTAATAAAATAAAGTTTTTGTACAAGTCTCTAAAGCAGCCTGCTAATTAATGTTGTGACGTGTCTGGAAGCTCAGTCCATAGATATTTTAGTAAAGTACTATTCTACTTCAAACTTCAAAATATTTCTTCTATACGGCTTGATTCTTGACTCATTCCAATTTTCAGTTCAGCAATTATTGTCCTCGCATTCAACTCACAAGAATTCTTCTATACGCTTCATCTTTATTATTGGCAATTTGACAGTTTTAATTTACCCATCGCTTCCGAATCACATTCATTCAAGATTTTCTTATAATATCATAATAATGAATTTCACCGATTCAAAAACACACATACAAATCTTCTGATACATCATCCGATTGGTAAGTATTCGCATCTATTCAAGATTTTTTTAGGGTTTTGATCTAAATCTCACAGTATAGGTATTTTGATGTGTTATTTTTTTAAATAATCAATCCAGTTGTGTTTCAATTCAATTAATAATATATTTTGCCTTGATTAAGTTCAATTCAATTGTGTTTTCAAAAACCCTAGAAAAGTTTGCTGATTGAAATAGATTCTTGCATAATTAGTCAAAATGTCAAACCTTGGCATACGATTCTATATCTCTGAATTACTTTTATTTTAGTTTTTTAAATTATGATTCTATGTATTGAACTATAACCTAAGATTGCTTATTCAGTTCATTAATGAAAAGTTATATGTTTGATGATTTTGAAAGTGTCACTTTTTTTCTTTGCTTTAAATGCAGCACTATGTGGGGAATTTCAATTTATGTATGCTGCAAAAGAGCACAAAAGCGAGGTTCATTTATATTCCAACGAATATATAAACACAATGTCTCAATTTTTGTTGGTTCAAAATAAGTATCATTGTCTTTATGCTCCATGTTTTTAGTTCTTTGGACATAATTAGTACTATTTGGATGATTAGCTCTTAATGTTGGCGATTCCGAGATAACGTATCATGTCATTTTGTTGTTTAACATCACACAAATATATTGTTGTTTTACAACAGACACTTGCATCTATAAAGCCCTTACCTCTGAATTAGTTCAGTGACCTTATCATAACGGAGGTGAATTAGTTCATTATTACATGTATCATAAATCCATAATAATAAAAGGACCTTTGGTTGTTTTTTCCCCTTAGGTCCCACTGACTGGCTATACAGAGGTGTTAACATGGATCCTGTGCTCTTACAAAGAAATTTTCACCATGATGAACCGTAAAGATGATAAATCAACTGCAATTATCATTGGAAATCCTCGCTCCTCAGATTTTGAGGTTAGGTAACTTATTTAATAGCTTTTTTCTAAACATGTCACTGAATGTGAGGAATAGGATGAGTAAAGCAAAAAACCAAAAAAACTTCTTACCTGTATTGATATTGAGTACATGCTTTTATGAAGTAAAATTTCTTTCAGTTATCATCATGAAACAGTAGATAGTACTAGCATTAATTCTTCCTTTTCTTTAGGTGCTTAAAGAAGCATTTGAAGTGTTCTGCAACAAGGTTATTTGCTGGTAAGTTTTGGAAAAAGGTACTAAAGTACTACGTCACTGTGTGTTTATATAATATAACAATCTTATTAAGTTCTATAACTCATTTTACAACATTTTGCAATCTTTATATGTTTATGCTTTCACGAGGATCACCTAATTTCTTCTAATGTGCTTTTGAGATTAACAACTCTTCTGCATCGTGAATTAGCTGCTTTGTTATCCGACATAAACCCTGTTTGTTTCCTTTTCAGGTGTTGGTTAGTATAATCCGTCAACCAGAGCCAATATATGAAATCCCTTTTAATGAGATAAGATGGTTGGAACAAGTTTTCGAATGAAGCTTCAACAAATTTTTCTGAAGTCCAGGTAAAAAAAATTGATATTAAAATCGCGTTATATATGAAGAATTTGTTAATACAGTTAAAAATACCCACCCCTTCGATTAAGATGATATTGCTTTGCAAGTCCGTGGCTTCCTTGTGCTCACAACTTCCATGTGGCATGTATTGATAAATGGTCAACCTAAATGTGAAATGCCCTCGATGTCGATGGTCTGTGTTCCCTGATGTTGACTTGAATGACTTATCTGCCTACCCGTTTAATCCTGGTCATTCAAGCATTTTAACATCTCGCAATCTGAGAGTGCAACCACCTCACTCGCCTTACCTTATGAGAATGCAAAGTTTCCTTCTACCAGTCCACACAGATAATGATCATCCCATCAAGTCCAATTCAAGTTCTGTCTCCGGCTCTAAAACGCCCTCGATTAATATTCCTGGTACGCCTTCAAATTTTTTTGAACATGGAGGTGAACCGTCTGATGATAATGATGGTCTTCCAGCAAGTGTAGAGCCTGTCACTCCTGCTCAAGCTCTGGCTCCGGCTCAACAACCACCTAGAGATATAGTCTTGGTATGCATATATGGATAGTCGAAAATGTAGGTGAACCGTCTGATGACAGTGATGGTCTGCCAGCAAGTGTAGAGCCTGTACAGCGACTCTTTCTACTAAAATTAAGGTATGACAGTGATGTTTATGAGACACAATAAGCACTTGCATAAACTGTAAAGTAAGCTACCGGTGGGATACTTCCCTTTAGTTTTGAAATAAGGCTAGCATTTAATATCTTTTTTATGATTTAATGGCTTCATAAGAGGGCCTGGAGATGACCCAAAGCCTCTATCTTTCTCATTCCATGACAAGTACAAACATGGACCGTTGTTTATCTGTTGTAAAGTATTTTACCACCCCGCGTATTCATATATGATGATCTTAAGTTTTGTTCTAACATTTTCAAAGTATAATAAGAGTGTTTAGATTATAAGTAGTTAACAACATATATCTGACTGCAGTTGTATTTAAGGGGTGTTTCGATGTGCGTTTTAAAAAAGTGGTTATGTGATGCTAAATAATTGAATTAGATCTACTATAATTAATCATGATGTAGCCTGTAGACAATAGAGTTTGGATGTGATTTTGTTGTTGAAAGTTGTAAGACCCAGATGTTTTAATGTTTATCAACAAGTTAACGTTAAATTATGTCAAGAGATTTTATTTATTTATTTATTTATTACCTTTTTTTTTAATTTTATTTGGTCAATTATTATTTAATGTTTATCAATAAGTTAATGCTAAACCAGTTGATTTTTTTTATTTGGTCAATTATTGTTTATAGCCAAACATGCAATTTAAAGTTTCTATGAGTATGACACAATATATGTTAGTTTGCACATTTTCATGAACTTGTGGTGTTCAGGCATCATTCTTGGCATGTGCATTAATGCTACAGATAGACATAGGTATCTTCTATGTATATACATCGAGGTTTTAGAAACAAATTCAAAAAACTTAGGATTAAGTTTTTAGAGTTACCAAAGTTTGGTTTGTTTTCATGTGATCTGAGTTAAGACTTATTGGGGGAGTGGATTTATATATGTTTTCATGTGATCTGAGTTACCAAAGTTTGATCTGTTTTAAAACATGGTATCTGAGTTAAAACATCTATAAGCTATTCTTTCATAAAAAAAAAGTAACTGCATCAGCTCAACCATTGCCGGAAATGCCTTTACCGGGTTCTACCCATACCACATAAATGACCGGTTTCAACTTATAGTAGAAAAATTACCATCTGTAACCCAATACATTGGTTCATCATTCGTTGTTAACATTGTGCAATTTGGCTAATACTTTGACAGTAAATTATTATAAAGATGGCCCGTTATAACTCATTCTAAGTGCATATCCTGTTATTACCGATGCTAGAAAGTTTACCATTTTCAACCCCTGGCAGAAAAAAGACCCGTTCAACCCGTAGCACACAGATGAGCACTTTCAACCAATATTACAAAAATGACCCGTTGTAACCCACTTTAATCAAGATATAATTACCCCATTTCCAAAAAAAATAAAAAATGAAATGATGTTTTTTCTATTGGGATAGTAAATTATCCTGAACGGTGTTAATATGTACATTTATTTAATATATTCATCTATCCTTTTTAGGAACACGGATGATAATGGGACCCCCTTTGAACTTTTGAAAAGCATTACAAGTACTACTAACGACAAGAGTTCCACCACAAACGTAATGGAGATGGTGTATTTTTTTTTTTATAGTATATGTAATTTGTATTTTCATTTGATGAATGGAATATTAGTTTGTTTAAATAAATTAAAAAAAATATGTTTTAAAAAATGATGATAGACAAAAAGTTATTTTTGATGTATTAATATTAAAATGTTAAAGCTGATGTGACGTAAAATTACATTAACACGTTAGCCTCTAAATTTGACCATGTAAGAGCATCAGGTGTGGTGAAGAGGACGTCACTGCCAGATCATTATAACAAACATACACAACTAACCACAACAAACCCTCCCCCCCCTCACTTAGAACAAACCTCAACTTAGAGCATTGGGTATAGTGGCTATATCTCTTGCCAAAATGACATGGACATGGTTTTGGCTATGCCAAATCTTAGCCATTATACCATCATTGGCTAGCCACTTTCATATTAGCCACTTCTCCAATATACAAAAGACAAAATATTTGCATTTTAGGGCCCAAATAGTTGTGTTAAAGTTAGTTGTGAGGGAGAGGTATTTTAAGTTTGGAGTGTTGAAATGAAGTGGCATGTGGTGGGGCCCAAATAACTAAAAAATAATAGCCACCATACTTTATGCTCTTACTCATTTGGGTCCCACATACATATTTATTCACACACACAACCACAATAATTAAAAAAAAAATGTCAGCAAATATAAGCTCGTCGTGCAGACGAAGAGCTTTGCATGAAGAGCCACGACAAGGGGGCGATGTGGTGAAAAGCCACGACAAGTTGCCACCTCACTTTCATGTTGGACGATGAACAGCTACGAAAAGCCCACACCGGGTGCTCCAAGAGCCCACAAATTACACAATAGTCAAGACTCAAGTGGCCGGTCACTTTTCTTCCTTTTTTCTGTTCCTCGCGCGTGATGCCTAAGAGCCAACGGAGTGGACTTCGGGTATGTGATCGAGTTCATGAACCCGTGAGGCTACACCGTCCCGTGTACCTCGGGTACATGAAAATGTGGAGCAATTCGAGCTCGGAACCCGCTCGTATAAAAGCTTTGTTCTTTTCTTTTTTTTTTGTCTTTTATGAAATATAGTGTTAGGGTAGGATCGGGTCTGGCTCAAATCTTGTTAGGGTAGTGTTAGGGTAGTATTGGGGTAGTTTTGAGTTCTGAGGTTTTTATTAGATGGAGGTGGCGTGGCACCCTCGCAGACAGGGTAAGAAACTTGGACTCCCTCCCCCCTAAGTGCCTAACCCACCGGATGGGGGTCACATGTCCGCTAGGCCATTATGATGGAATCAAATAATTACCTTTCTTCGCCAAGTCCAATCCAACGCGCACTATATTTTCCTGACTTCAGCATTTACTTTTCACACTAGTATTGCACCTACTCAGATAAACCTTTATTTTGTTTAGCAAAACAAGCACAAATCTTCCTCATTCAGTAAATTACGTTCAATCATTATTTTTCCAAAACCATTGTAGTTATATATATATATTTCAAGTATTCTGGAACCAACACAGGTTCTCCACTGTCCGTTGTAGTTGCCTAGCTCCCAGACTATATCATAAAACTTTGTAAGCTTTCTTGAACTCTTGGATGCTTCACTTTTGGTTTTGTATAATTATGTTATGTTTCCTCTGATCCAGGTGTTTGTTAATTTGGTGGGAAAATGACAAAAATATGTACTTAATTTTCTCAATGTACATAATAAAAAGTTTTACGACTACTCATTTTTTTCCCCACAAATATGCGAATGTTTTAAACTTTTTGTAATATTTTGATAGTCCAAAAGTATTGCTAAAAGTTAAATGAAAACTCACTAAAAAATCACAAAATTGCCACAAGAATGGATAGTTCGGCAAAATTTGATTTTTTGGTAATTTTGTTATAAAAATCTTGGTGAACAGTTATGTTTGTCATTTCCATAATTACTTATGTTAAAATTTCTAATTACCAATTTGTTAGCATGATTAATTGTGTGTGTTTATATAGTGTGTCGTGGCAGTGTTAATTGTATTATCTGATTGTGAAACTGAAGCAGCAAATGATATGATGTCGTCCTCTGGTCCCCTACAAATCCCATTAAAAGAGATAAAATCGGTCACCAACAACTTTGCTGATGTAAATTTCATCGGTGAAGGACTTCTAGGAAAAATTTATGGAGGACAACTCTCACTATCCGGAGAGGTGATCGATGTTGCTGTGCGGAGGTTAGATCATAGTTTCTGGCTGCAAGACATTGCGTTTGACAACGAGATTGCCATGCTTTCTAATCTTAAGCATGACAATCTAGTCTCGCTTGTCGGCGTTTGTGAAGAAAATGGTGAGATGATCATCATAAACAAGCGTGATACCCGTGGAAGTCTCTATAGACATCTAAGTGGCCCCACACTTAACTGGATGAAAAGATTGCAGATAAGTGTTGGTGTCGCGAGTGCGTTAAGTTACTTGCATGATAACACAACACGAGGTTATAGTGTCCTACATCATAACTTAAACAGCACTTCGATCTTATTAGATGAGAAGTGGGAAGCCAAATTATCTTGCTTTGAATATTCCATGACAATTCCAATTGAGCATCTAGATCTAGCATATGAAAAGCTTGGAATTGGGACCTACAAGTCGGATGTGTTTTCCTTTGGGATCGTGTTATTCGATATCTTGTGTGGAACGAAAGCCTTTATCTCAACCGAGAATAATAAGTTTCAAGCTCCATTGGCCATGTTCCATTTTGAAGGCAAAAAATTACATGAACTGGTTGATCCAGATCTATTTAAACAAATGGATCTGCAATCATTTAACATCTTTTCTGAAACGGCATATTATTGCTTGAAGGAGCGACAAACACCAATAAATATGAATCAAGTCCTCACAAGACTTAAAAGAGCATTAAAACTTCAACAGCAATATCAAAATGATGTGAGACCATCATGCCATCTATTGGTGTGTTCTATATCATTAGGGAGGCGATATGCCACCACCAAAAGTGATGTGCACAACACAATCATGTATATGTGATGTTGTACTATTTGCATCACTAATGTAATTTTGTGATGTGCCCATCATTTTTGATGGTGTGCATATCACCTCTCATATCATTATGTCATAAACATTTTCTCATTGTCGGTTTTGCTATTTACAGGAACACTCGACAGTTGTACGTAAAGGTCCCTCATCCAACAATTTGAAGTTGAAGGTAATAATTATTTGGTTTTAAGGAATTATGATAAAATTGTAGTTGTTTTACTGAAGTAGGATATGTTTCACGACAATAACCACTTAATTTATTTAGTATCCCTCAATCAGAATGGGTCTATGGATTTCATTCCGATTCAAGGTGTTTGTTTAGTGGGCCCGAGAATAAAATGGGTATATCATAGCCATAGATTCATTACACCCTAATTTGGTGTCTATAAAGTCCATTCCCGTAGGCCCCTCTCTTTTTCACTACAAAACTCAAATATCTATACACATTTTCATACCATATTTTTTCATCCAAACATAAACAATCGTAATGATACACTTTTGCATATTCATTGTCATTCTGCCCCATACCAAATCCGATACTTATTGTCATTCCTAGCAACGAACCAAACGGGCCCTTAATTTTTAAAAAAAGAACATATAGGCAAAGGAACTCGGGCTCATGACAGTAATCCTACCAATTTCAAATAGTGATCCTCACCCCGAGCCTTCTATTCCCCCGTTTATCTATATCTCATGTATTTAGCCAACTAGCTAGTTCTATCACTTATATATTTTTATTTTATTTGTCTCATGTATGCATTTCCATAAACGGCTCCACAGTGTAAGACGAGCAATGAAACCTATTAAATGGAGTTAAGATTTTATAAAATGTCTTCAATTCAATTTATACAGTGTTTAGAAAGTAATGAGGAAAATTATTCACAACAATTGTTCTGTATTGTTACTAATTGATGATTATGAGAGTAGAAAATTGACTTGGTAACCTAAACAAGCATTTATTACCATAAAATTTTACATATTTCTACAACTACTCTAAGCTAATAGATAACATGTATGCAAGCTGTAACACGATATCAAACTCAAAATACTAGTCACATGTATCAATGAGATGTACAGCAAGCTGCAATTGACAGGTTACACTAGAAACTTTATAAATTAATAAATATGGAAGATCTAAACTTATTAATTAAAAAAAAGGTTATTAATTACTCTCCCGTCCCTAAATAATTGTTTTGTTTTAACTTTTGAATTATTACTTTTCAACTTTGATCTTTAGTATCATTTTTATTTTTTTTATAATACTTGATGAAATTCTACTAATAAGGATACATTTAAAACCCAATTCATTCATATATTTGAATCAAGTTATCACACAAAATAAAATAGTAAAGGTCAAAGTTGAAAAAATAAAAGACTTTAAAATGTCAAAACAAGACAATTATTTTGGAATAGATGGAGCAATAGATAGTATTTTATCTATAACTTAATGAATCGGGACATGCAAAAAGTATTAATTTAATGAGTTTATTTATTAATTGAGTATTAATTTATCAAGTTCTTGCTGTATATGATTTATTTTTGGCCTTACTTGCAAAGTACTATTAGATGCAACAAGATCCTGAATATTTGTAGTAACACGTAATGATGCAGCTGAAGAACTTGGAACATATGAGGATTCAATTCGAGGATATAAAGTCAGCTACCAATAAATTTTCCACTGATTGTTGCATTGCATCAGGGGGATTCGGTACGATGTACCAAGCAGAACTTGACCATGTTGACAGAGAATATTGTCGCGCAATAGAAGGGAAGAACGAAGGCGAATTACCGAAGCGACGCAGCAAAGTTGCTGTAAAACGTATTTTTGATACGGAAGATGGCTCGGGCGAACAAGGGTTTTATGCAGAAATTGACATGCTTACTAGCTGTAAGCATTCCAACATACTCACTCTACTTGGATTTTGCGACGAAGGTTCTGCAATGATGCTTGTCTACGAGTATGCTTCCAATGGGAGTCTCGAAGACTATTTAAAAAAGAAGAGTAACATGGAAAATGATAGCTGGGCCCAACGTATAAAAATCTGTCTTCAAGTTGCAAGAGGATTGAGTTATCTGCACACGAGTGAGGGAGACAGACAAGATATAGTACACCGGGACATCAAGAGTGCCAACATTCTGTTGGACAAGAACTTGGATGCAAGGATTGGTGACTTTGGGCTCTGTAAATTCCTTTCTTTGAATGAAGAGCACAAAGGAGTTGCAGGCACACCATTTTACATGTGTCCAAAGTATGCGAAGGAATGTAAGCTGAAAAAAGAATTAGATATTTACAGTTTGGGTGTGGTTCTGATTGAGATCCTATGTGGGCGGTTGGCGTATGATCCAATATACCGTTCAGACCATAACCAGGGTCTTGCACGTACAGCACGACAACACTTTGATAAAGGAACAGTAAAAACAATGGTAGATGGTAGACTTGAATTAACTCGGAAATCAGTTACAAAACCCAATCAAGAGTCTCTCTACATATTTTCGTAACTGGCATATCAATGTTTGGTACAAAGACAAGAAGATCGTCCAACAATCAAATCCGTTATCAGGCAACTTGAGAAAGCACTGCACTTTCAAGTAAGTCAATGTCCAAAATTATAACTTTCGTGTTTCATAATCTTGAGCTATTTAATTGTTTCTCCATCACATGTATTTTCCCTTGACCTTAACAAAGAATAATACTTCAAATCGTAAATATCAATGTGAATCTAAACCTAAATTAAAGTATGGGTTTCCGCACTTTCAATAATATACTTTATTTCATCATACCAGCTAGTTTTGATAGTAGTAATGTCAATCAATGAATTTTTGTTACCAAATCAAACTTGGCAAAAATGCATATATATATCCTTCCTAAAATGAATAATTACATATATATCCTTTGGCTGTGCCTAATAAGATAATTTTAAGATTTAAATCTTTAATACGTATAAAGTGAAAATGGCCGACTTTGGCAATGCTTAAAAACTTACAACATAAGTAATGTTGTTTGCTTAAAGTATCTTAACTAAGACAATACAATATATTATTTACTAGTACTTAATAACTTAATTACATTTTAATTCACAAACTTTTTCTACTATCACTTGCAGCCATATATAAAAAATAAAAATAAATAACACACAAACAAATTAACGCTACTATACATGGTTAATCGTCTAATACTTGCTACATATTAATTAGTATTTTAACGTCATGCTTTTTTCTTATCTGGTATCTTAAAATAAATTAACAAACAAAAAAATAGTGATCGTAGGTTTTATACATTAATCTAAGTATGTCACTAAAATATTAAAAACTTTTAATTTTTGTTAACAAGGATGATTTCAACATGAGATTTTCTAATTTTTTTGTAATAAAGTTTCGGTTTGTTCAATAAAAATAAATAGTGAGTATTCTTTTCATTAAACATTGATGGGTACGGTAGCGCACTATACTTTTACTCCAATCATTCTACTGATGAACTCAAAAAACCTATCTCACTTTTTTTTTATCTTCTTTAAAATTAATTCTATTTCGAAGATGTATAAATAAAGTCTTAACGAGCTGTCCTTTTGGCTTCATTCTAATTATTACATACATAGGTGGCAATACTCTTCTCTTCTTTGTCCTTTAACACACAATGTTACAGGCGATGAATCATTTGGAGATCCCACTCAAGGATATAATATCGGCCACCGATAATTTTGGTGAAGAATATTGCATTGGTGAAAGAGGTTTTGGTGTGGTGGATAAAGCTAAACTTGATCATTTTGATCGTGAAAAGTTATTGTCAACATATGAGAAGAATATAGATGAGCTTCCGAAGAGACACGACACCGTAGCTATAAAACGACTATACGCTGCAAAAGGCGAGAATGATGAACGCGGGCTGAATGTAGAAATTGAAATTCTTACTCGTTGTGAGCATCGCAACGTAGTCTCTCTTCTTGGTTTTTGTAAGGAAGGGGATGAAAGGATACTTATCTATGAGCATGCATCATCTCATGGAGGTCTTGAGGATTATTTGATGAAACCCAGTGATATGACTCCTCTTACTTGGTTGCAACGGATAAAGATATGCATTGAAATCGCACGGGGATTAGATTACATTCATAAACAAAACATAATACACCGTGATATAAAAAGTGAAAACATTTTGTTAGACAAGAATTGGGAGGCTAAGATTTTTGACTTTGGACTCGCCAGACTCATTCCTGCAAATCAACAAGCAAACACTCCCTTAACAAATTTTCTTGCAGGCACGCAAACTTATATAGATCCAGAATATACAAGAACGTTTGTCTTGAGAAAGGAATCGGATGTTTACTCTTTCGGAGTAGTTCTAGTTGAGATTCTGTCCGGGAAGTTGGCCTATCATCCAGATTACATGAAGGAAAATGGAGACGGGATTGCACCTCTTGCTCGAGAATGGTTCCATAAGGGAACAATAAATGATATGGTAGACCATTTGTTAAAGGAAGAGATTGATGAAAACAATTTCACTCTAAACAGATCGAGGACCCAATCAGGAATCACTGGACACATTTGTAAAACTCGCATATGAATGCTTGTCAGAAACTCATGAAGGGCGTCCAACAACAGAAGCTATCATCCGGGATCTTGAGAAAGCATTATACTTTCAAGTAAGTCTATTAAAAAAGAAACACGGGCTATAATTTATGATTAATTTATTTTTATATAACTCTGATTCAAAATATAGTTTTAAATGGATTTACAAAATCGTGAATCAAAGTTAGAATCAGTAACTTTAATTCACAAAAATCTCTACGCATAGAAACTGTGAATGAAAGGTAAAAATTTACTTAATCAACAATGCTCATTTGAAACCAATATGAAGTTTTTGGACCATTGAACCAATCTTTGGCCTTCAATGTTATGATTATGAATTTATGATGCAATGGATGTCATTAATTAAGAATTTTTAATAACGGAGTAAAACTCAGGTGTTTTTTTTTTTTTTTTTTTTTTTTTTCCCAAAATAACTCTTAACAACATATTAATCGATTCATTCAGACGCGGCCAGACATTTAGGTCATTAAGACTGTTTGTTTTTTGAGAAAATTACCAAAAGGGTATAAAAATCCAAGCTTGATCTACTATATAGTCATTTTCAACATCTTTTTCTTAAAATGGTCATGCTCTACTGCTCGACTTCATTTAAATTTTGACATGTATCATTCCTTCTACCGCTAAACTGCCGACTTTGATCTTCGAGTCTTGACTCACCAATTTTGACACGTGTCATTCTTTTGTATTTTTCCGAAAAAAAGTACAAATGAATGACACGTCAAAATCGTGAGTCAACAATGATGTTAATGACCAAAATAAAAAAATGATGCTAAAAGTGTCTACATAGTGGATCAAGCTTGGATTTTTCTACCCTTTTCGTAATTTTCTCTTGTATTTTTCATATCATTCAGAGGCGCTAAGAGGCACCCTTTGTTAAGAGTGTTTGTTTTTTTTCGACCATTAAGAGGCGGTTAGAGGCATAAACCTCTTATTGAACTAGATGTGGAGAGGGTGTCTTAACACCACTTAATATCTCTTTTATTATTATTTCTTTTTTCTTTTTTTATATTTTTTTCATATTTTTTTTTGTCTTGTTTCACCTTTATTTTTTATATTAAAAGTATAAAATACAATCACTGCATATGTTTTGTTAGACAAAAAATGTATAAGATGATATGTGACAAATAATTTTTTTTTCAAGTGGAAGGGTTCGGTTTCGGATTCATAGATCTGCACTCTAACACGATCCATATATTTAATTGTTTTAAAAAGTTCAATTTAAACTTTGACACGTTTAATTTTGTCAGATAAACATGAAATAGCATGTTTTGTTTAAAATACTTTTAACTTTAAATTGATTATATTATAAAATTTGGTTTCTTATATTTAATAAATATTATTTATTGTGCGAACGCAATGGTTTTATATTTAAATTGTAAAAACAAATAGTTTAACACATCCAAATATTTGAGTGGGATTTAGATTTCTCAACCACTTATTAAGATTAAGATGAGAATCAGATTCAGGTAAGTGAATCCGAGCATCTTAATAAACAACCAGCACCTCCCTTTCATCGTACTTCTTTCTTGTGTGGGGAGGCTTAGGGCATCCACTATGGTTAAAATTTATAAAGCTTTATAAGTGTTTCATGTCATCACATATCAATAAATTATAAACCTTTTGAGTTTATAAACCTTTTCTCACTGTGATAAAAATTTGTTACAACTTTATAAATGCTTCATATTACACATGCATTAATTGTGTTGAGTTTATGAAGAGGTCCAAGAACTAAGACCTTTTCATGCCACCTAGATTTCTCACTATGGTTGAAACAAGATATAAACCTTTTCAAATTTCTTAAACCTATTCATGAACCTCTTATAGTGGATGCTCTTATAAGTCATGATCTCACTTACGATTAATATGTCAATTTATAGCTATAATTACCCGCTATTTATATGATGTATAACTATTAAAGACTCTTAAAAAAAAGTTAAAATCACCTAAAAAGGCCTAAATAACCCGAATCAAATTTTACAAATCTCAATATTTGTAGTGTTGAAATACCGGTAATCAAATGTGTTAATTTGCAAATTCAATATGGTGATATTCATGCGTAAATTTTTGTTGTGATATCTAACTTGTCTCTTTTTAAGTTTTGTGTAACATCTTTTCTTCGCTTTTATATAGTCATATATATTCTTTTGAATTTTGTCTATTACGTGCATTTTATGACCATTTTCCCTTTCCGTTTATCAACCTTCTCATTAACAACGAAATGATAAAATTGTCACAAAGTACACACAGTAAACAAAATTTAAAAGTATAATTATATAAAAACACAATAAAATGACTACACAAAATTTGAAAAAATAACAAGTTAGCTAAGTTGATTATCCCTTTTTTGTTTTTTACTTTATTCCAAACTATTTGTAGCCTGCTGACATGGTTCAATACAACATTTTTTTGTCCATTGTCTACAGTGTTTATGAGTTGGGTTTTGATGCTCACACCATTCTTTTTTATACATACATGTAGTTTTGACTTGAATATGTCATGATTCTCATGTAAACCGCAAGGACAAATTCATAGTTTCTCTAAAAGACATAAGATCAGCCACAGATAACTTCAGTCGTCACAATATCATTAGACAAGGAGCATTGGGAATAATATACAAAGGAACAGTTAAATACGCTAAAGGAGAGATACTCATTGCTGCAAAGCGGTTAGATGTAAATATGAGTCACGGAGAACACCAAAGTTCAACAGAGCTAGATATTCTTTTGGGGTATAAACATATGAATATAATTGGCTTTCTAGGGTATTGCAACGAAATGAATGAACGAGTCGTCATTTATGAGTATGCCTCAAATAAAAGTCTCGATCGCCACCTACACAGTAAGGATCTTACGTGGGTGAAACGGCTTGAAATATGTATTGATATTGCAAATGGCTTAGCATTCCTACACGGGGGTGCTGAAAAGCAAGATATTGTAATACATAGGGACATAAATAGTGGTAACATACTACTAAATGGTGATTGGAGAGCTAAAATTTCCGATTTTGGGCTTGCTTTGAAAATGCCAGTATCTCAGACTGACTACGTGATCGACAAAGTTGTTGGCTCACGTGGCTATTCAGACCCACTATATATGAGGGTACAGGTTTTTTAACTAAAAAATCTGATATTTACTCATTCGGTGTGGTTCTGTTTGAGATTTTGTGCGGGAGACATGGAACTGATCGGAACTATGAGGCTCTACCCGGATTGGCTAAACACCACTTTAGTGAAGGAACCATTGAGGAGATCGTGCTTGATAGTATGAAGGAACAAATTGTGCCAGAATCATTGATTAGTTATTCTGAGATTGCCTTTCAATGCATACATCGTGAGAGAGAAAAGCGACCAGCAATAAGTGAGGTGATAGTACAACTTAAGAAAGCTTTGGAATTCCAAGTAAGTGTCTTCATAATTTTACATGTGCAACCAGTATTGTTACCTTTATTCTAAGTACTTTTCCTAGTCAGAACTTAATTAAGTTGTGAAAGTGAGAAGGAAAACTAGTTTACAAGATGTGGATAATTGTGTGACTTGTGCTTTCATCTATACTACTATATAAAGCATTTAAGTTGTGGGTTCCACAAAAAATTAAGATAAGTATCTAATCATCGAGTGATATGTGCCACTTCTTTAACTAAAAATAACAAAAAGTGATGTTTCTAACAAACTAAAATAAAAAGTTCTAATAATGGGGTGACATACGCCACTTCTTAACTAATTAATCACCTTTATTTTTAAATTTAAATATCTTTTAATTGTTTAATTTTTTATGATCTAATTTCACCATATTTTTAAAATTTTGTGCTCTTTAATTCAACATCCATTTTGATATATTTTTATGGGTTTTTAGTTTTTACATTTTTAGTAGGTTTATTTTATTTTGATTCAAAATTTTATAACTTTAACCTTTATTTCAATCCATACAAACTTTATATATCAAAATCATTTACTTTTAGGAAAGTGTTTGACGGGAAAGAGATTGTGAATGTCTTTTTATATGCATGAATAATGATATCACGGGAAAGATACGGAAAACCCAAACAAACACATACAACTAACACATATAAATTTGGAGTGTTGTGAAATGAATTCACTAAGCGGGTAGGGAATTGCAAAGAGAGTTGGGTTAGCAATTCATTTACTATATTTATCGCCGCCGTTGTGCGCGGGTATCCAACTAGTACTTAATAATAACTGTTCGATACATATGCAGAAGGATTATGAAACATGGGAGCCGAAATTGCCCAAAGATTATAAAGAAATAATAGAAATGTCAATATCACCTGAAATCTATTCAAGCAAAAAGAAAGAAGATCTTTACAACATGTTCTATAAAGGAATCCTTCTTGAAGGCAAAGTGGTAATTATTCTTAGATTTTATTTAGTTTAGGTTTTTATACATTTATCTTTGGCGTTATGATAATTTAGTTAATTGGTAGACTCTTTTGATGTGTTATTTCATGCTATTTTGCTCAGTTTTTTCATGTTAACATGTATTTAGTTAGAAAACAAATAAAAAACAATTTAACACCAGATCTTAAAGCATCTTAAGAGATAAGCAGTTTGTGTGAGGGATATTTTATAATCATACAGGCGTTTACATGTTAAATTTAGTTTCATTTGTTTTGTGTTGCATTACAGTCGGTTTCACTTGGTGGTAATGGAGATATACACGAAATGACATCAGCACGAAACTTTTCATACACGGAGTGTTTCCCGCATAAATGGAAATTTCATCCGGAGTCAAGGTTCATCTCTCTTTCTCTCTATGTGTGTTAATTTGCAATTGTTGATAGATGTGTGAATGTGGGGAAAGAGAGAGGCTCTGACTAAGAATTTCAATATCTGATAATATGAGCAGGTTTGAGGAAGTGGCAGAGATGTTAGATATCTCAAATTTGATGATCGATGTCCAGACAAAGGGTCAATTTTTATCTCCAAATACCATTTATGGTGTTCATTTAGTCTTTAAATTTGGCAATTCAAGAAAGTTTTCAAGTAAAACTACTTATGTCAACTTAAAGTATAGAATGGCAAATGAACGTTTACATGCATATTTTGCAACACGGAGGGACGACGAATGGATGATGATTGAGTTGTCCAGATTTTTGAATCACAAGGAACATGTCCGTTTTAAGTTTGTACTAGAGAGCTTTTCACCAAACTACTGTGGAGATGGTGTGATCTATGTGGAAGGCATCGAGTTTCGAGCCATTGACAAGGCAAGTTAAAATATTCTTTGCTTCCCATTATACATTCTTTCGTTTATAACGGAGATGAATACATGGAAAACATTTACAACTCCTAACTGAATTACACGTTTATAACATGGTCTTACAATATTTTTACAGGTAAAACAGGAAGAAATTGTGAAGTTAAAGGAAGTCCAACAAGTTGGCTCGTATTCAGACTTGAATGCAGATCAGGTGCAGCAAACGCCAATGACCTATGATGATGATGGAAAGGTTCATACTTTATTTCCAACATAATCTGTCAATACCATAACTAAAACAATTAATTGATGAAACCCAACAAGTTCTCTCTAAACCAATTGGAAACAGGTGTTCGGCCAGATAAGCGAAATAAACGGAAGGAAACATCTTTTAGTTTCAGCAAAGGCGGCTTTGTACAACTCTTCTAATGTGGGGCTGTTTATTTCAAAACCATCAGCTGAGTCCAGGTGTGTCATTTAAATTGTTTCATTTCGTTTTCTCATTCTGATCATTAATTATATACTTTACATATACCCCTCTTGATTTTTTAATCGAAATCCGCACTACTAAGAAGTATGCAATTACCTAATGCAGATTTCAAGAGGTGATTGAGCTATTACCACAACAAGCATTCGGTATCAATCACATGATTAAAAGTCACATGTTGTCACGAGATACAAAATATGCATGTTTCCTTGTATTCAAGATTACTAAAAATAGTCATGGGCTGCATTGTCCAGTGAAAGTACTTGATTTACTTCACCAAGGAAACAAAGAAGCTGAAGTTATTTATTTAACATCCCCAAGCCCATGGAATATACATGATATCACTCGGGTTTCAAAACAAAGGGAAGATGGATGGATGGAGGTTAATGTGTGGCAATTCAACTCAAGTGATGAAGATGAAAATGATTGTGTTCCTGTAAATTTGAAATTTATAAGTTATGAAGGAACAATGTCTGGCCTGATTGTAGAAGGCCTCGAGTTTCGGCCGATATAAGAATATTAACATATCAGAAAATTGTTGTCACATTGTCTTCTTAATATCCATTAAACCTTTTTTTTTTTTTTTTAGCTCATCGCTATTTTCGTATATCTAGTACGCATGTGATACATCTATGAATGCCCACCAGGCCAATAACATAAAGAAGTACGCAAAGGGATATTGTAAAACAGTGAGTCTGTGATAATGAAAACGTAAATACAATAAGAATAAGGAATTATGGATCGAGGGGATGATTGTGACCAAAACTGTTGTTTGTGTTCGTGCATAAGAAATTAAGAAGACTTATGTTAAAAGAGACGTGAATGGTTTGAAAGCCTCCTGTTGTTTTTCCACTTGGATAAGGTGCGATACATATTAAATGAAACAATATGTTGTCTTGAACATTGTCCAATAATAATACGTAGAAAACAAGAAAGACATGGAAGTGGTTCAAAATTATATACCCAATAAGATAATAGTTGCTAGCTCCAAATCCAAACTTATTATGAGTTTCACCGAAAGTTTTATAAATTGCAAAAATTGCGTGTACTGAAATTTACATTTGGAAAGATTATATCAGTATTTAATTTTATGTTGTTTAAACAGATTTGTGTTAGGTGAGATAGCGACATGCTCGAACTAAATTCATGAACTTTATCTAAGCAATAATCGTAAGCTATATATTTCATATTCATTGCTTTTTATAGCTATCGATATACGAGGATAAAATTTTCGGATAAAAAATATTTTCGAAATTTTTTTTCGAAAAAAAAGTATTTTCGGAAAAAAATAAATGGTCCATGCGGTTTGCTCAAATTTCAGATTTCGTCCCTGAAAATTCAAAGGGGATGAAGACGAGGGTATTTCAGTCATTTCAATTTGTTTAGAGACGAAAATGAACTCAACTTTTCCTCTCAGAGAGGCCGCCTGCACTTTCGAAAACTCAGGGACAAAATCTGCAATTTGAGCAAACCACAATGACCATTTATGCAATTTACTCTTGAAAGTATTATTAACAAAATATAGCACTTTCTTTACTAGCAGCAGATTGAAATACCTCATTTAGCTGTCGGAATTATTCTTCCAAACTCCCTTCAAACCCTTCATTATCCCCATTTCCCTCAAAATCCTTCATACCATTGATGACGACATCATTCTCAATCCCAATACCCTCATTTTGCTCTTTATTCTGTGTTAATTGCTTCTTAATAAGATCACATATCGTATCCCCAAACTTACAGAATCCAAATTTACCACCTCAACAATGAACTCATTAAAAAAAATGTTAAAATTTAACAAAGCTAGACAGTCTTTAATCTCCTGAAAATTGCCATTTTACATCTAAAATTCATAAAAACTTACAAATCACACTTAACATACCTATAATGGTCTAATACGACTACTAATCAGTTAAAGTTTACAAACTTATAAGAATTTGCGAGCTTTAACAAATCTATATAGATATACACACAACTAATAATCAGTTAAAATTCCATCAAAGGACATGATAGAGAATGTGTTAGACGGCTGATATTGGTCCCAAGACGACCTTAGCCATGGCTCTTGAACAACACTCACTGAAGATGACTTTAACTCATGACCATCACCTTCATACCAACCACAAACATTATTTGCATACTCCAGTCTTTTCTCCAGCTCTTGCTTCTGTGTTCTCAAAACCATGTTCTCATTCTCCATCGCAGCATATCCTTTCGCGGCTTTTTCAATTTTCATAACCATTTCGTCTCTCTTTCGAGTGAAATAAAAGATTTGGTCATTGAGATCTTTCATGTGTTGTTCTTTCTTCATTCTAGACCTCTTTGCTGATTCGCGGTTTGAGATCATTCTCTTCTTCTTCTTCTCATCCACCATTATATAACCCTTTGATGACATGCTTCTAAGTAACTAGCTAGCTAGCTTGCTTTTATATATGAAAAAGAATTAAAATGTATATACCCAAAAGTTCAAGAAAGTGAATAAAACCAATGAAGAAACACGACTGAAAATGACTGAACAAGTTTAAATTTGCTTAGTAGTGTGACAAAACTCATATCACTTTGGAAATATGTGATGTGCTTTGTTCTTGATTGAGCATGATAGACTTAAAATGAACTTTCTAAAACCTTAATATGTGTGTGTGTGTGTGTGTGTGTGTAATGTATTTAGAGAGTACTTGCATTGGTTTATATAGATATAGGATTTTCTAGAAGAGGTGAGACAAGTTTTCTGACCAAGAGTCTTTTGTGTGCTTGTATGAAAAAGATGACTTTTATGAAGACGTGAATAAATTTGATAGCATCTTGAATTTCAATATATTTGGATAAGGTTAAGCGAAAAAACAATCAATTTTTCCATGATGTATTATTTAAAAAATAATGAGGATAACACATGGTGTTAACCCATCTTTGAAAAACTTATACTAAAGTTGGAAAGTCAAATGGTTTTGCAATATGTTCAAAAACAAATGATTTTGCAACGTGTAGTTAATGTTTAATATAAGGTTAACAAGATGATTAAGCAAACTGATAAGCGACAAATCTATACTACTTTATAATCGATTTAGGTTTCTAAAATTAGAAGGCTTAAAGTCGATTTTTTCTTCATTATTATGGAAAGAATTAAAAAAAAATAAGATAAGTCTAATCATCGTTGAGTGGCGTATATTACTCTCTAACTAAAAATAACAAAGGATGAATTTCTAACAAACTAAAATAAAAACTGATAATAAATTGACACATATCACTTCCTAACTAATTAATCACCTTTATTTTTAAATTTAAATATCTTTTAATCCGTTTAATTTTTTATGATCTAATTTCACCATATTTTTAAAATTTTGTCTTTCTTTAATTCAACATCCATTTTGATATATTTTTATGAGTTTTCTTTAGTAGTCGGGAAGAAGTGGAGTTGAAAAGAGAAACTTACTGAATTAGGCGTAAAAATGAAAAACATTTGTTATTCTGAAATAATTATCTCCAGACCATGCACCGCATTACTGTATTCTCTTCTAGTTTTATAAAATAGATAATTAACTTCAAATTATTATATATAGTTAAAAGAATATTTGATGCCGTATGATTTGGATGTAACTATGATTATCCTTACTTGTTATTCCACTTAAAAATATAGAAAGGCAACCTTACGTTGTCATAATCAGATATAATGCGATATTCATATAACTATTTGTCTTGTTGTCGAGTTTGTTGAAGTTTAGGTTAGAATAGCTTGATCATAAAAGTAAAAGATGATTTTAGCTACGAAATAGTTATTGAACCTAATTCATGTATATTCCTTATTTACAAGACTTCATCCCATATTTCGATTATCTCACTTAAGCTTTTCATCATCAAAAATCAAAACTCATTTTCATTTTCTTTTCTTTTTTAAATTAAAATATCTAACAAACCATTAATTGTTAAGCAAAATTGATACTTTCAACAAACTTTTTTTTTATAATTTCCGCTCAGAAAAATCACATGTGATCCGAAAAACCACATGTGACTTGTGAAAAATAACAAATCACAAGTGATTTTACAAATCACGTGTGATTTTTCTGGGCGTAAATTTTAGGAAAAAAAATGCGTTTTTTATTTAATAAAAAAATGAATCGCTAGGATTCACCCATTTGTAAATGCTATTTGTTGATCTCACCTCTACCGGCTATATATGCAATTAACACTTTATAAACATCATATTCATTCCTAAAAATAATGATAAGAGCTCAAATTGTGTAAACTTTTCAGCAAAGAAATACGTAGCAGTTGCGGTTTTTATTAACATCACATTCATTCTTAATAACAAACCATAAGGTTGTGTGGTTAGCCCCTTTCATTATTTCTTGTGTGGTTTTTTGCTTGTTGTACTGTTGCTTTGTATAAATGTTTTTATTGCCTTTGAAAAAAAACAGTTATTTGCATGTAATGGCATATATGGTTTCACTGTTTATTGTGTCTTAATTGGCATCACTTGATTTTGTCAAATGTATTTTAAATACTATTTATTTCAAGTTAGATGAACTATGAGATTGTTCTTATTCGAATACTATATAAAAGGTACTTTACTAGAAAGTAAGCTAAAAAAATAATAGAAAATATTTTAAAAGAAAAGTTGTCTGCTTTTGAAAATTTTTGGTTCATGTTGTACGTGCACCTATGAAAATTAGTGGAAAGCTTGTGGCACAAAAAGATGGCCATATTGTCTTCTATTGAGAACTTTTGGTTCATGTTGTGACCAATAAACCTTTGACCAGTTAGAACAAGTGAGATAAAATAACCCTAGTAGATTGATCTATATTACTCCGTATTATAGTAGTTGAAATGCATGTAAGCTATGTAATAGGGGATTGACGAATACAGATTGAGAGAAGCCAACTAGTTTCCGTCATTATGGGTGTGTTTGGTAGCAAGCATAAAAAATCATTTTTGAGCATTTAGCATTTAGCGTTATTGGTTGTATGTTTGTTTGGAATGATCACCAGTTAGCATTTATAAAGAAAAAAACTCTAAATGTTAAATGTTCATTGAAACAACATTTATACATTGAAATGTTTAGCTTGATCACCAGCTACTAAACATAAACGGTTGTGAATTTTCATACGTATGCAGCTAGCTAAGGTTTACTAGCTATGTATGCAACCAAGCCAAAGCTCATATTCAACATGATACTGCTAAGCCAAACTTGAGATGGCTCAATGAGTATTTAGGATGCAAGCTCGAAATCGACACAAAGAAAGATTATAACTCAAAAACCCAAGGAACACTAGGCTTAAATGCTGAATGAGCGAAATCGTCTATCGATCGAGTGTCGATCGAGCACCAGGGCGATCGATCCCCTTGGTGTGGCTTGTGTCGATCGCATGAAAAAACTTGTGTATCGTTCGTGTGGACGATCGACAAGAACAAAGGAGCTAGCCGTTGAAGTGCAAAAAAAAAAAAAATGTAACCGTATAAAAAAAAAAAGAGTAAATTACATAAATGGTCACTTATGGTTTGTCTATTTTTTTCACATTTAGTCATGAACTTTTTTTTTTGACATACGTGGTCATTGAAGTTTCAAACCGCTTATTCGGTCGATTCGTTACATAAATGGTCAACAAGTTTCAAACCACGTGACCATTTATGTAACGAAATTGAAACCTTAACGATAGATCAGTAACGATTTGAACCTTAATGATGACCTTAAAAAAAAAGTTCGAGTGTTAAATGTGAAAAATTAGACAAACCACAGTTGACCATTTATGTAATTTACTCAAAAAAAAAAAATACTACTAAAACTATCCTATAAATATACAACTTATTTACACAAATCTCACACTATATCAAACCAAAAATCTTACTCTATTTACACACTATGAGTTTTAATTTCATACTATTCATTCATTGGGTTGGTTGAAGACATTTGGATCGTCGTAATCAAAACTAGTTTAGTGTTGTATTGTCATAATGTTTAATTTTATTTGAATTATTATGTAACGTTTAATTATTAATGAAATTTTATTTTGTGTTAAAAAAAAAATAAAATAAAATAAAAATCGCCTTATCGCAAGACTCTAATCGCCTGCGGTCATTTGGAGAGAAAGGCGGCGTAAGGGAAAAGTAGGGGGATTGAAGCTGTGACCAATACAACTCGTTTTAAACTTCACCAATAAAATAAAATAAATAAGTCTTGGTAGAAACGCAAGCTCAACTAGTTACATAGTTATATCCTACTTTGGAGTTCCTGGGCTTTAAATGGCTTCATCCCATTTGAGCCTCTGCTTGCCAGTTGAAGGTAGGGTTCGATCATCGACCACATCAGGTATTGTTTATCTCACAAATTTCCAATTAATAAAGAAAAAATGAACACATATTCACAACAGAAAACAGCAAATCTACTTGGGCAAAGCAGCTTAAACATCAATCTATTGGAACAAATGCCGGATTATCAAACACTATATATAGTGTCAACAAAAGCCGTTCGGTTTTGTATAAATAATCAACTCTACTTGAAATTTCTAAGTGTCCTGGAACTGAAATGTACAACATATACTCCAATGTTAAACTACATCTCCCAAAGGGAGGACTCTTGCCATTTTTTTTACCTAAACTCATAACCACCCAACACGGAAACAGTTCAGATTGCTAAAACAAAGATAGTTGATAGAAGCTACGCAAAACTGTGAGGTAAGAAGTTCAACATTAACAGAGGGTTTGTAAATGGCTGAAAGCATCAAGAATAAGCAACTGACCGGTAATCTTGTTAAGAATTGTTCCCATGCGGGTGTGTATATTATAACTCGAGAAATCATCGCAGTCGTCTCATTTGACGAGTTTGGTAGTATACCCGAGCAGCTGATCCATGTGGGTAGCACGTGACCCATCAAAATGGCTTCTAGAGACTTTTAACTTCTTTTTCAGCTCCATTTTCCTCATTACTATCCTCGGAATGGCTTACAGATCTGTTCTCTTCATGCTTCGTCTCAGTTATGTTGTTACTATTCTCAGACGGGCTTACAGATCCATTCTCTTCACGACTCGTTCCACTCGTGTGATTACTATTTTCAGATTGGCTAACGGATCCGTTCTCTTTAGGACCCATTTCACTCGTGTTATTACTATTTATGACATGTGTGCCAGTAGTTGATTTCTTAGAAGGTAAAGCCGCATGACTTAAAGTTGAGCATAATGTAGCGAATAAGCTTTCTTTTGACTTGGGGTTTTTCCCTAGTAACCGACGCTTCTTTACCAGGTCAGGTTCTTCCTTTGCAGCTAAAAGTCTCTTTTTCAATCTGAATTCTAACGTTCCTTCATCGTCTTCAGATTTTTCCGATTGTTTCCTTGGTGGTGGTTTGTAGTCTTCATCATCCTCGTCATCTGCATAATCAACTAGTCCACCCGACCTTGGACAAAGATAACATATATCAATTTACAGAACACGTCTTTGGTGATCTCACTTTAACAAGAAAATGAGTCAAGAAATGTCATTTTGTAATGTACAATTTTGTGATTCACATGTGATGACAAAATAAAACCTTATTTGGTTCGACTATTTTGTTACAAAAAGAGAAATATCAACTTTTCAACAATGGTGTTGTGATTGATTTAGCAAACAATATAAATAACTTAGAAATTAAAGTTAGTGTTAAAGGGCAAATAGTTGGATTAAATAACAACCCAAAACAGAATATTTGCGTTCATTTGCGTCAACCTAAAAAGAAAATTTTCACGTTTAAGAATAGACGGAATAGTAATTGAATTTTATTGATGTTTGAAAACTCAAATGAACATCATATAGCCATCATATATTCTATATATAACCTTTTTAACATATAAATCAAGTTTATAATTAGTAGCGGACAGTTATTACTTTTTGCAAAACTAAATTCAGTATTCCTATATCATATACCATCATCGGAAACCGGTTTTGTAACATGCATAGACACTTCTCTAAAACGTGAACAAAAAAAATCGAAGTGTTACCATATAACATATTGGTGTTTTATATGTGAGCAAGTGACCCGAAAGATAAAAACTAATAGAGTCAAACTCGAGGATATTCAAATACCTTACTGGTGGACAGCTAGCATCAGATCCCTTGGGTGTACCAGGCTGTGCACGTATCCTTGTGGTACGAGGCGTTGATGCTGATGCTGATGCTGATGCTGATGCTGATGCTGATGCGCTGATGCAGAATCTTCTTCATCACTGTTAACATGACAAGTTCAGGGGAAGCTAGCCAAATAAACATTCAGAAACTAAACTCTAAGATAAGAGGTGGCAAAATGTCTGGCTGGTAACAAGTTAAAACAGGTCATGATTTATATTGGGTTGAAAAAAACACTTTATACCAACAATTAGTGTGCAATGTTATTTCAACCATCATCTAATATTTTAAATAACCTCAAACTAAGGAATCGTAATGAATAGGATACCTCTCATTGAAATAATCCTCCTCTTCCTTCTCCAAGGCTCGCTCGTCCACACGTCTTCTAGTCTCCAAGGGACCTACACCATTTTGGTTTGCTGCATGCTCCTGGGCCTGTAGATTTGCCTTGTGTGACAACAAATATCTAAATGCCTAAGATTATTCACAGTTTAGATGAAAATTCAGAAAAGAACCTGATCATATCTAACTTTGAGAGCCTGAATGGAAGGTAAAATGTCAAATTTCACCAGCTGATCCCAGAAGGTTTCGACTAAATATTTCAGTAGTATCTTTAAATTTTCCTGCATTAATCCATTGTGTCATCAGAAAATATATATACCGTGCAAAAATCATACAACATAATCACGAAATAATATATATACCTTGCGAATGTGCTCAAAAAGATCCAGAACTGCAGAGTTCAACAAATTATAGCGACTTCCATTACAAATAAAAGCATCAACAATTGGTTTAAGTACGTTGTTTTTGGCAATATAATACGCAAGATTTTCATCCTGTAAAACATCAGCAAATTATATTATTGTTACAATGTATTGATTAGTTAATCAACATTCAATAAGCAGAAAACTTGTACTTACATTATGTGATATTAGAGTTCGCATGAACCGAACAGCTGCAACTACAAGATACTTTTCCCTTCTTCGGGTCAGACATAAAACTTTATCTAATGTACCATTAAGCAAGAAATTGCACCTGCAAAAACAAAAGAAATTGCATTATATATGATTGGGTGTGGTCTAATTCAAATATAAAATAAAAAAGAGTGAATCGTGGAGTACTTTATTCTATAAGGATGGTGCAGAATGCAGAAGCATAGAAGATCACATATGTTTAAAAGTATTTCAGGCTTTGTGCTTCCTTGAGTTCCATTACTTCCATTGAAATTCTTGGATTTGTGACCAGCAAGGGTCGAATCAATTGGAATGCATGATGATGTTATAACACTGATAAGTTGATCCAAATGCCTCTCATAGAATACCTCAACAATGGCATCTCTCTGTAAATTTAAATCAAAAGTGAGTTGAGATCAAACAAAAAAAAACGTCAACATTGCAATAACTACCACCTGTCCTGCTGAAGAAAAAGAATCAAGAAGACTTCGAAGAATTTCAAGAAACTGGCAATGCATATCGTCCCCAAAATCTGTAAGCATCCCTTTCACCTGTAAACAACATGCCACCATGTCATCTTCTGAATATCCATATATTTCAGTAACCAGCCAAGTTACACAAACATGAAAAGTCATCTCATGTTTCAGTTATTTAATGGCATTAAATTAGCAAAAGCAGATTAAATACAAGAAACACATGTATCCTGTGTTCCTATTTTTCACTAATAAAACCTGCTAAAATGAAGCAGGTCATGCAACTTAAAACCATGTCTAGATATTAAAAATGGTGTGTCTCAACAATAATAACTGAATTACCATATACATATCATCTCACATACCAGAAGACCAAGTAATGGCACGCCCTCCTGCCGACTAACATAAGAGCGCAACAAGGTTGGATCTTGGTTCACGGAAAAAATGAGGATGTCTGTCCTGCATCCATAAGATTTTATATACCAAAGAATTAATCTGTGTGCCACTTGAAATAAAAAGCATCAAGTGAAGTGAAGTGAAATCTATAAGAATTGATTACCCAGTCAAAACAAGCTTCTTATCTTCACTCTGTAAAATATCAGTAATGATACCAAATATGCCTTCATTCACTAGATCTCTGCAAGAGTTAAAAAAGCAGACACTCATTAAGAGCTCGTGATTCATACAAAAAAAACAATCAAGAATTCAAGATGCGAACCTAAATAGGCGGAGTTGCTGGACCATTTGCAAGCTTTTGCTTAGGCTACAAAATTCTTGCAAGAAAAATACCTACACATGGACAAGATAGATGTACAATTATGAGGAAACCTTTATTAACAGTAATTACTTGGTCCTTATAGAAAGGACCCACTACTTTTCATAGCAATGGCACAAATCAGTAAGGAAAAAGGAATAATTGAGGAAGCAACAAACAACTGTGACAACCTAATTGTTTAAGAGATTTTGTGATATTAAATAAATAATCACATAATCAGTTGCAATAACGTAGGTGCAGAACAGAAGCTTCCGATGTTTAAGTTGCAATAATAAGCTGTTTGGGTGTTTGGAGAATTTTAGATAAAATGATCAAGGAGGACATTTCGTGAAAAGTGAGACGTTTTGTGAAATGGAAGTAAGGGTCTCAATATAGGTCAATAGAAGGAATGATATGTAATTTTATTTTACCCTTAGACAATAAGTGTTGTATATCCAGCCGGAAAATGAAAATCTGGATCAATTAATAAAAAAATCTGTGTATCCAAAAATGACAATGATTACTGCAACTTGAAATCACATAATAATATAATGAAAATCATCTTTATAGTTTAGCCATCAATAATGCAGTTGCAACTTCTGAAGAACTTTAATAATAGAAAGCATCATAAAAATAAATTTACCAAATTTCTCTTGGATTCAGGAGATGTAGTAGGAGACTTTAACCTCGCAAACAACTCCTTAATAAAGGTGCTATCGTCTTTTAATAACGTGACAACCTGCAATGAAACATGTCAAATATAGAATAATAACTAGAACCTTAAGACATAAAATACCAAGATGTGATTATCTCACCATTCCATTATTCGAGTGAATCATAGAATTAAGGCTTGCAACTGTAGCATCATCCAATACCCTAAGGAGCACAACATCCTAAAGAAAGTAACATACATAAGAATGAAGGCTAACAGTAGCATGTAGTCAATGGGCAAGTTACGGTTATAACCTTCAAATAACCAATTCTGTATGTCTGATGTATCTTCGATAAGACTAGAGGGTCTTTAATGGGTATAGCCTACATGAGTGAACATTCAAATTATAGATTTTATTACAGAAGATTAGAAGATCATAATTTATATCAGTACAGATACCTCCTTGAAGACAACATGTTCTTTAAGGAAGTTGCGATGATTGATGTGAGGCGTCTTCATGTTATCTATAGGTCCACAATAGGCAGTGATCATGAGTTGGATTCTCTAAAGAAACAAACAAGATTTCAGCACTTCAAAGGAAAACTTACATTCGAGACATCCAATAATATCCATGATTAATTCATCTCCAAATATTTTCTCGAATATCTGAGGACTGTTGAGTAGAACTGCAATAAAGACGGACACAAAGTCATGAGTTTTGGAAGAGAAAATTAAAGAAACTATTTCATGAAAACTGATGACAACTACAAAAGTTTGAGTATTAACTTATCCCCTTGACAATTTTGTATATCATGTGAAGTCCAGCTGTGTTTTCCAGATCTTCAGATACTCTAAACACATCCATCAACTTCCGGAAAAAAGTTTGCTGCTCACATAATAAATTCATGCGACTTTGTGAGTCCAATCAATCTTATGAGTTAAGAAAATTCTAAGACTTGCAGAGCACAAATATTACCATAGTATCAATAGAATGGCAATATATCTGCTAGCTGTAATTGAGGTTAAGGAACTATCCGACTATACATTACCAACTTCCAAAGACTTATGAAGACAGCTAACATATTTTTATCACGTTGATTGTTCTTTAATTGTTTTCCTCGCAAACTACAAATACACTTGCTTATATTTGTGATTAATACCCTAATCACACAAGGATTGCCAATGTCAAACTTAACGCCATACATGTATATTTGCTTAGACCTAAAATATGAAGGGAAACTAAGAATTACATACATCATGCAGTATCAGCTCTGTTACACACAACTGATCTGTAATGCTACTGTCAACCACAACCTGCAAGACAACAATCATTCAACAGCAGTGTTAATAGCATCCAGCAAAAACACCAACTTATAAAAATGACAGATAAATTATCCAACAAATTTCAAACTCCTGACGCAAATTAAAGACATCCACTTTAACTCTGAACCTTAAGTATTGAAGGCAGTGTTGATATCTCAACCGGTGGCAACTCCCTCAACTCATTGTTAGCCCCATTGTATGTCTCATCTGTAAATACAACATTTACATAGATTTAAGTAAAATATAATAGACAGCCAATTTTAAATGGAGCATTAACAAGCAGCTGAATGATTGCTAAAGGAAGACTAAATATGGTAAAAGAACCAAACTTCTGGTTTATGACAGATGATAACTAAAACAAATTTAGGAAGTAAATTCACGAATACTTACTGCGAAGAGTATCAAAATGCATATTTCGTTGCACATTGCATATATGGTCCCTAAATAGAGTAAAATGTCAATTTATACAATATTATATGCATAATAAAAGTAAATAGAGATAAATAATGTGTCAGTTTACAATGTACCATATGTACGAGCACCCTGTTGTTTCTTGAAAGCTAAGAGCTAGTTCACTTGTATACTCTGAATCCCTCCATGATATTATTGTATCTGAATAACAAAATAAGTTAATCACGAAAACAGAACTGAAAAACAATTTAATAAATTACGGCATTTAGCTAAGAAACGTAAAGACGAGTGGATGATAAATGGAATGCATTTCTGAAATTAAAAGATACCTTCTTGTTTCCGATATATATCATCTGGACTAATACGGTGCACAAGCAGTGTTTCATTGTCTTCTTCATCAACGACAAACAAGCCCAATTCTTCAGATCTCTGTTGCAAAGATTGATATTAAAAATGTCCAATAAGTCTTCACAATATAAAAGATTCACGTATTAAAAGCCAATTGATAAAGACGGACCTCCAAATAGTCAATGGCGACATGACCAGTCCCTTGATCATCCCATTTTCCATCAGTACTGAGTCGATAAACCTTGACACGCTATCAATTACAATAATCAACAGTAAGGGTGAGGTGCATAACCAAAGAATTCATCTATAATTAATCTTACAGAAACCAGAAAAGGTCTACGGGGATAACAGTAGATCAGAACCAGATCCATCAGGAAAAAAAAAAAAAAAAAAAAGATTAGAACTAAATAACTACAAGGAATGACAAACAATAACATAACTGATAACCAAAAGCTACAGTGAGAAAATAGATAATTCCATACTAGTTTAGCTAAAGTCTACGGTCAAGCTAGTTATGCCAGAAAAACTATTACATCTGCAGTGGTTGACCACTGCCCAGCACTGCTAAAACTTCAGCTTTACTTCTCAACACTTCGTACCGCTTTAACCCGTAATGGTTTCATCATCCTCACTACCACTTTATTAGCTATAGTAACCTCTCCCACACACATACCATTTAAAAACTGAACGAACAAAGTCTTCATGATCGCCTTTCCACCCACAAGTCTCCGCCCGGGGCTCAAGCCGAGATGGCTGCAATCATGGTTGTAAAACTCGCCAAGAGGTACTAGCTACCTTGTAACGAGTAACCGCCCTCCGCGCGGAGTACTAGGATTGGTATTTTACATATAATTTTCGAAATTACAAGTATGACATGTTCAAGGACCTTAGAAATATGTTTAGACATTACAAGAGGTGGCAAAACGGGCGGGCCCAAACGGGCTCATGTTATACGAATCGCTTTAGAAAAGACCCAAAACGACAAAATAAATTCCTCAAACGTAACACGTCATTTATATTTAAAAAATTAAATGTATTATATCTATAAGTTTTCTTTAAAAATAATTGTAATGTTCTCCAACGGAGAGAAAATATGTGCCCATTAATGCCCATTTAACTTTTAAATGGGCCATACATGCCCATTTAAAAAAAAAAGAGGGGGCAATGTGCCCAAATCTTTTTCAAATTAGCCCATTTTTTTTTATTTTGGGCACAAATTGCCACCTCTAAATACAATTGTTCAAATACTTCATACCGAGCTTGACCTAGTTTAATCGAGTTTTGATTAAATTTTGACCAAACCAATTTTTTCAGATGATTCAGATCAGCTCACCTCAGTCACTGACCTTTTAGCGAGTAATCGAGATTACTCCACCTTGTAATTGTATTATTCAAACACACCCTACAATGGTGAAGCATCATGCCCACCCCAAGCGCACTTACACTGTGTTCTCAAGTTTGGTTTTGACTTATGAGAAGAAAGGAAGTAAAATGAGAGGAACCCAAATTGTCATGTTCTTGAGTTTTTTAAAGATGAAAGTGAGGAAATGAAAGGGATGAAAGTTTTGGGGTTTTTGTTGTAAATACTTTCATCCCACATTTGGGATGGAAGGTGAGTAAACAAATACAACCACCAAGTAAATGACAAAAGTACCCTTGATTTCAGTTTGGTTCCTTATTTGTTTTTAAGGGTATAATAGTAATTCAATAAAATCAATATAAAAAAATGACAACATACTTTCACTCTTTCTTTTTTACACTCAAGAATACACAATTTCTTTTCCACTTCCTTTCATTTACTACCATCTTCTTTACTTTTCTTTTCCTTCCTTCCTTTACTTCACATTCTAAATTTTTCTTGAGAACACAGTGTTAGCACTATTGCAGATGCTCTGAAATCTATAAGGGGTAGAGAGAATTGTGCAACAAACTGTACCAAGTATGACATGTGTTCTTTAAAACATAACTATGTATTTCTGCTTAATATTTGTGCAGAGACTCAGACCAGTTACGAAAATGTTTTTCTAATATTCTCAAAATGAGTCCAGCGATTGTTCTTTCTAAAACAAAATTCGGTAGAACTCCCGTTGACATATTTAAAGTAATACATTTCCTTATATTTTCAGAAACTCTAATATATAGATCTACCTTTCAAGATCAAACTGAATTCAGAAGGAAAGAAATCAGTTATAAAATGATAGCATGCTTGTTAATTAAGAAATATAATAGACCTCCACACAAACTAACATAACTCAAAAACAATACTTAATAATCTCAAAGACCAAAACCGTCAGTGAACTCAAATGCCATCTAAACGTATATGAATGAGGGACTAAACTCTAAAGAGGTAAAATGGAAACTAAGGTGGTGTTTGTTTCTCATTAAGAGGCTCTTAACAGCCTCTTAATCTCAACCGTTCAGACGCGGTCAGACATTTTGGTCGTTCAGACCGTTTTTTTTTTCCTGTTCAGACGCGTTTAGAGGCAGTAAGATCTTAATGGTCTAGACTTGAGAGGGGTGTCTGAATGCCTCTTGTTGCCTCTTGCTAACATAAAAAAAAAAAACAAAAAAAAGTTAGTACGAGCAAGCAAATGTGCGGTTCAAACATGAGTTTTTTTTCCCGTTCAGATGCGGTCAAATTCAGACATTTACGCCTCAGATTCATATGTGCGGTTCACATTCAGATTCAGAGCCTCTTAAAAAACAAACACCACCTAAATCATTCTCTTTCCCAGTTTCACCACCGAGCAACGTAAGCTAACTTTCATTACAGACATAAGCTAATCAACCTTGACCGCATAAGTTAGCACAACTAGCATCCATCATTGGCACCACTACCCTTGTCACCCCTAACACCAAGTCATCATTGTTATAAGCTACGCAACAGGTTCTTCAAATAACATGACCTTACTAGTTTATCTATTTTATAAGCTGTCACAAACCAAAGCATTTTAGCACATATTTGGTTATTACTTACTTAAATAATGCATATCACACTACAATTCTACAACTTTTATACGTCAAACTGCATACATAATGTGACTCAAGGTAGATAAAGGCGTAAGCGATCTTAAAGCGAAGGGCCTTCTCTAAGGCAAGAAGCGAGAGGCAACAAAAATCGAGCGCCTAAGTGAATTTTTTACCCTTTGTGCATATTATAGTGTCTAATATGATAAAAATGATTAAATAAAAACATAATTATTCTAAATCTTCAATTTTAATAGGAAAAGACCAGAAAAGAGAAGTTTATTCAAATACTTATATCCTTAAAGTCTACAATTCTTATATGGAATGATCGTCTAAGTTCTCATTTCCTATTTCCCCATCGTTTCCGATATCCACTATATAATCTTCATTCACTATATCAGCTTGCTTTTGTATCTTGATGTGGACAAGTGAGGAATTGAGGATGGTAGGGCCGGCTTGGAATAGAGAATGATAATAGTGAAACTTTGAAACGTGGAAGAAGCAAATTATGTAATTACTAATTGTTAATTAGTATTTACAATATTATATTAGAGGGTTAGTTTTGTAACTGTTTAACCTAACTTAAAAGATTAGGGTCGTCTATAATATAATACTTGATTAATTAAAAAAATTGAAACCTAGTCGTTATAGCAAAAAAGCGAGCGCCTCTCAATCATTTCTCAGTCGCCTCTCAACGCTTTTTGTCGCTCGACGAAAACGCCTCGCTTCTTTGGAAGTAAATCGCTTTAGTGTAAAACGCCCCGCTTCTTCGCTTAAGCACTCACTTTCTTGCTTTTGACTACCTTGCGCGACTTCACACACATGCGCTAATACCAGGGGCCGTAGTGGCTTTATTTGCGGTATTTCTATCTATTATTTTGGAGATTTATAATTCTTCCGATTTATTAGATAGAATTTGCATGGTTGCAAAAAGCGGTAGGTCGGCGGTCGACCACCGCCTAGCTAGTTATCGGTCTAGGCAGGGCGCCTAGGCGGAATGGACTTTTCTATACATAAATTTTGTGATTACATGTATATTGATAACATAAATGAATAAGTAGACCTACAAAAAAAATAGATGTTGGGCCTTAAGTATACATAGGGCTTTTGTTTAGTTAAATTAGGGTTTTTTTTAATACAATGGCTTATATTTGTTATATTATTTTATTATGGTTTTTAGGAAAAACATACTATAGTAAAACGGGTGAATAGAGACGGATTTATGTTCTCGATTTTCAAGAAAAATTGATTATGTGGCTAGAAAAATGTACATTGTCTAACCGGTATTCTCTTGCAAGTTGTCTAACTGGTATTCTCTTGCAAGTTGTCTAACTGATATACCTTGACACGCCATCATTTACAATAATCAACGGTGAGAGTGAGGCGCATAACCAAGGAATTTTTCTATAATTAATCTTAGAGAACACATAAAATACCTATGGGGTAACGATGAGAAGCGGATCAAAGCATCCATCGAAACAATAGATTTCAACTAAATAACTACAAAGGAATGACAAACTAATAGCATAATTGATAGCAAAAGCTGCAATGAGGAAAGACAAAATTACATACTAGGTTAGCTTAAGTCTATGGTCAAGCTACTTAGCTAAAAAGAAGTATTACAGGATCTGCAATGGTCATAAGTGCCCACCACTACTGCCACATCAGCTTCTCTACCACTATCATACCACTTTTAACCCATAATGGTTTCTTTATCACCACTAACCACATGACAAGAGTATTCTTCAAAAAAAATCATAATCAACGGTGAGAGTGAGGCGCATAACCAAGGAATTTTTCTATAATTAATCTTAGAGAACACATAAAATACCTATGGGGGTAACAGTAGAAGCAGACCAGCATCCATCAGAAACAATAGATTTCAACTAAATAACTACAAAGGAATGACAAACTAATAGCATAATTGATAGCAAAAAGCTGCAATGAGGAAAGACAAAATTACATACTAGGTTAGCTTAAGTCTATGGTCAAGCTACTTAAGCTAAAAAGAAGTATTACAGGATCTGCAATGGTCATACCAACCACTGCCCACCACTACTGCCACATCAGCTTCTCTACCACTATCATACCACTTTTAACCCATAATGGTTTCTTTATCACCACTAACCACATGACAAGAGTATTCTTCAAAAAAAATCAAACTAGGTGTTGCAGCTGAAAGTTTTGCAGAGACCAATTACCATAATTTTTTCTTAAATTCTCACCAAATGGGTCCAATAAAGGTTCTTTCTAAAATAAATTTCAGGTAAAACTTTCCTAGTGGTCTATTTACATTAACGCATATCCTTAAGAACTCGAACAATCAAGAATATGGATCTATCCCTAGAGCAATAAGAAATGATCAAATACTTGAACTCAAGACTACCACCGATTCTAAATTTTATTAAATGAGATTAAAAGAGGTAAAATGAAAGAAATCAATTATTAAATAATGCTTACGAGCTTGTGAATAAGAAGCAATAAGAAACCTACCCCATCCACATCCCTGGATCTTTATTAACTCGCGACATAAGCAAGAAAACATATCTAGGAAAACAAATACTAATAATATGATAATCTCATATAAGGATCAAGAAAATCATTCCATACAACTATTTCTCAGTTTTGCCATCGAAAAACGTAAGCTAATTTCCATTACAGAAATAAGCTAACCTAGCTTGTCCACATAAGATAGCACAACTAGCATCCATAAATGGCACCTTCTCAACCCAAACACCGTCGAGTGTCATTGTTGCAAGCTAAGCAACACGTAATTCTAATACCACCGCCTTACTAGTTTATCTATTTAATAAGCTATCACAAAACGAAGCATTTTAGGGAGTGCTTGTTTAAGCCTATTTGTGGGCTTATGATCTTATTTGATTTTGGCTTATATTTCATAAGCCCATAAGTCTCAATAAGCCAGAAAATTTGGGTTTATGAAATATAAGCCGAACTTGAATAAGCTCATAAGCTCACAAATAAGCTTAAACAAACACCCCCTTAGTACATACTTAGTTACTTAAATAATGCATACCAATCTACAATTCTACAACTTCTCTTACATAACGTGGCTTCAAAAACATACGCACAATCCTACTTACATCGCTAAACTTTCTTACTTGCGTCTCAGCTCATAATCATCATTTCCACTTAAAATCTCACCAAACAGCTAATTCACCTAAATCTCACATAAATTCATAAAATTTCTAAACACATAAACTATAAAAATCAATAATCAGTTAATACAATACGAATTTTTTCAAATCGCTAAACAATAATTAATTAAAAAAAAAAAAAAAAAAAAAAAAAAAAAAAACAAACTAAACTAAACGTTAATTATAATCAGTTATAACTAACTTAACGAAAATAACGAACCTGTAAGGAGCTACTGTTTGAAGTAGTCATCTTCTCAGGTGCACCCATTGAAGCCCTAATTTCTTATAAATTAACGAAATTGGATGCAAAATTAGGGTTTTTTTTTGGATAGTGAGGTTAGGTGTGATATGAATTGAGTGAATTTGATGAGATTAAATTGGGGAAATTGAATATGAATGAAACCCTAATTCACCATTGATGTAGCAGTAGTCGAATGTTGCTTGTAGAGATAAAATAATAATGGGGGAAATAATAATTGGATTTGTTTGTTTGCATATTTGATCCTTATGGTTTAGGGTCATTGTATTTTTAATAGGGGTTAATTTTTAATAAGAAAACATCTAAATTACCTAACAAAAACTCATAATACCATATATACTCAATTTAAACACAAATTTATCATATTTAACCATTTTATAAATTTATTCATTTTAAATTTTTAAAAACTTAAAAATTATCAATTTAAAATTTATAGACTATTTTACCCTCTTAATAACCAATATCAAATTTTTTTACAGTAAATCAAAAGTGAACCACGACCGTATGGAATTTGTAGTATCCGAAATATATTTGAATATGATTGAGATATGATGATAGTACGTACAAGTACAAAAGTACATAATGGAGGTCAAATTAAGTTTTTGCCCATGGGTTTTCTTATACTCCTTCCGTCTCAAAAGTATAGTCCATATTTCCTTTTTAGTATGTTTCAAAATAATTGTTCGGTTTTCATTTTAAGTAAGAAAAATAGAATTTAATTGAGGAATATTCTACTTGAGTGCTTGAGATTTATAGTGGTATCCCGGTTTTATTAAACTTTGTGATTTTTGTCTCCTCACAATAATTTTGAGACGGATGGAGTTGTTAGATATCAGTTTGCAATTTGTAATGAGGCAACAATGGTGGTAACTTTATAATGGTTGGTCAAATTTGCATAGAAATTTCTTGAACCATAACCACTTCAGATAGCCTTATCTGACTCATCTATACATGTTTGTTATTATTTGGAGATGTGTTTTATGAAGGGTATAATGGGTATTTAATAATGTGAACTGAGTTTTGATTGGTTTAATAATAAAATTGGTAGATATGACAAAATTTATGTCTAAATTGGGTATATATGGTATTATGGGTTTTGGTTGGGTAAATATGACCTTTAAGGGTTTAAATTAGAGATATATGGAATTAACCCTTTTAATAATACTAAGAGCACAAGCTATCATAACGCCATAAGGCCAATACTAATGGCAACCACAAATATTGTGGTCACCCCTACCACATTAACGCTACATCAGCTTTCTCTCTCCAAGACTATACCCAACCATAACTTGCTAGTAGTGACCACAATGACGAACGTAATTTTTTTTTAAATTAAAATTTCATTCATAATTAAAACATTACAATAACAAATCAACTAAAATAAAAAACATTACAATAACAATTCAACTAAAAAACCCATTACGATAAAATCTAAAACAAACTTAAACTAAAGAGTAAGGTGGTGTTTGTTTTGTTTTAAAATGTCTTAACATGCTCTGAATGAGCCAAATCTCTTAATCGGTCAGACATTTTGGGTGGCCAGATCGTTTGTTTTTTTTTATTCGTTCAGACGCGGTCAGAGGCAATAATGTCTTAATGGTCTAGACATAAAAGAGGTATCTTAATGCCTCTTTTTCACACTTCACACAAAATAAAAAATAAAAACCATTTTCACTCTCCCACATCCCCTACCAACCACCAACCACTTCAACCCTTGATTACTGCCTCTCCCCAATCCGGCCACCACCCATCGTCGACCGCCTCTTCTCCGGCCACAAGACGCCACCTACAGCCTCCTCCCATACATGTCTACTGTTTTCTTTAATCCATTGTTAAAACAATTTGTTTGTTTTTTTTTTTATCATCATCGTTGATGATAAGTTTTTTCTATCATCATTGTTAAATAATTGTGATTTTGGTCACTTGCTTTTCTTCTTGTCTTTTATACATAAAATAATTAAATCATCACATATCAAATAGCTTCACTGTCATTAATCATTTCATGTGAAACAATTTTATTTGTGTTTGCTTTGTGAGTTTATAGATGAGAGAATAAACATATTTTTATTTGTTTGTTTGATGGCATAAACGTTGTTATAGTAGGATATACACAAACTAATGTAGAATAAAATTATAGCGTATGAGAACCTGATAGCATGTAATTTATTATAGTTGTACAAATCTTTGATCAAAGAATAATCAGCAAACTAGTTTTAGGATATTTGTTAAGTTTTTCCACCTACCAATATGTAGCTTTTTAAGTTTTTCACAGAACATGTAGTTTTAGGATCTTTTTAAGTTTTTCCACATGACTTTGTTAAGTTTTTCACAAAACATGACTTTGTTAAGTTTTTCATAGAATATGTAGCTTTTTATACATGATACCATTGTTAAGTTTTTCACAGAATATGTAGTTTTAGGATATTTTATACATGACTTTGTTTGATTTAGATGTTCTCTTTCATTATAGGAATGGGTGACTCAAGTGAAAAACTAAATTTTACAGCGAAACAATTGAAGTTTTTTTTGGAGACATGTATCGATGAGGTCAATAGGTTAGGTCCTAGTCCTAATGGTGGTAGTTTACACGTGGACTCTTGGAAAAAAGTAGCTCAAGCTCTTGAAGACACTTACGGAATAAAGACTACTAAAAAAATTTGAAGAATAAGTTTGACTACTGTTAATACAAATATCGTCATTAAACGTTATTTATATTTTTATCTTTACCTAAGTTTTGTTAACGACAAAAGTAAATTCAATTTTTATAAAGCTTAAAGCTTGTCAAGTTTAATAGATATTAAATCAAGCTTTTCAAATAATATCTTCATCACTCAAGCATTTACATTTTGATTAAATCATATTTTGATATGACTCTAAACCATAATGTGTTAGTATTTTTAGTTCAAGAATGTTTTGGTTTCTTAAAACAAAACATTACATATGTATTTACATTTTAACATATTTCTAAAAATAAAAAAACAAACACATGACATCATGTAGTGCATCATTGAAATCCTTAAAAGATTTCACTGGATACTTTGTGTAGATTTAGACTCTACATATCTTACACAATCTTGGATAGATATGGTTGACTTTGGCAAGATTTTGTGATCTTGCTGTCAGACCTCGGCGGCACCAAAATAATACACGGGCGGAACCCTTTTAAGGGTTTCGTGGTCTGTGGTGCCTGCTGAACATTTTGGCTATAAATAGCAAAGCTAAACCAAGTTGTTTTTCATCCCTCTCTATCATATTCTCATACATTCCTTCTCTCTAACATTTCTAACTCAGTTTCATATCATATTAGTGATCTCTTTTGTAGCAAAGAAGATCAAGGCACATTAAAGCTTCAACAAGAAGTTGGAAGTCTTGTTTATTTGTTGTTGTATGATCTTGTGTTGATTCATACATCATTGTTGTACCAAACCATCATAATCTTGTGAGTGTGAGTGGTTAGTATTTTAGTCCTTAAAATACATTGTGTGTGGGAGTGGTTGTACCCTTGAAAAGAACTCGACATCTAGCTTAGTGTCGAAATAGTGTGTAAGCGAAGTGTAAAGGTTTCTCCCCGGTGAAAGGAGCTTGTTGACTAGTGAAGTTAAACTCTCGAGTGTGAGACTCGGGGGTGGAGTAGGCAAGGAAAAAGAGTCTTTGTAGACCAAACCACTATAAACAACTTGTTGTGGTTTGATTGTTTCTATCCTTATCTACTCTTTATATATTGCTGATTATTATTTACTAACATATCTAAGATCAATATCAATTGATCTTTCAATAAGTTTCAAAACAAAGTTTTAATCGGTAAACTATTCAACCCCCTTCTAGTTTTCCACAATTGGTACGAGCCTCGTTGCTCAAGAATTTCTAAAATATATTGTATTTTATAAACTTGAACGATCCGATCCATGGATTACGAAAACTTTAAAGAAGGGCAATCTGGCAAACCAATAGGGACTAACAATGCGAATGTACGAACAAGTACATCATAACAACTATTATATACTATCAATTAAGACTGCTCCGAACATGGGAGACTCGG